>CM032164.1:7916721-7972912 GCA_018901935.1 Pugionium cornutum
GATCACTTCAGAATGATCATTTTAACTGGCCTATCAATTTGACATGTCCGCGCTAAATTGTCCGTAAGTTTTTATTTAGAGTTCAAAATGACAAAAATCCAACACCCACGTTAATCTAGCTCATTTTCCAATATTGTGACAAAATTTAAGTCCAAAATAGCTACGAAAAATCCTGCAAGTAACCCAATATATCCCCTACTGCATGATGCCATGCATTATGCTACATTTCTTAACTTTTTCTTAAGGAGGACCAAAGATCAATTTATAATTATCATTTTAACTGCCCAATCAACTTGACATATACGCACTAAATCGTCTGTAAAACTTTATTTAGAGTTCAGAATAACACAAAACCAATGACCATGTTAAGCTAGCTCAATTTTCTATACTATGACAACATTTGAGACTGAATGAGCTACGACAAAGTCTCCAAGAAATCCAATGTATCCCAAACTGTGTGATTCCATGCATTATGCATCATTTATACGCTTTTACTGAAGGAGTACCAATGATAAGTTTAGAATGATCATTTGAACCCGTCGATCAACATGACATGTGCACACGAAATCGTCAGTAACTTTTGATTTAGGGTTCAAAATGACACGAATCCAATGCGCAGGTTAAGCTAGCTCAATTTTCTATATTGTGATATAATTAAGACCAAAATATACTACGAAAAAAGCCTCCAAGTAATCCAATGTATCCCAAATTGCGTGATGCAATGCATTATGCTTCATTTATACGCTTTTACTTAAGGAGCACCAATGATCATTTTAGAATGACCATTTTAACTAGCCGATCAACTTTACATGTCCGCACTAAATCGTTCATAATTTTAGATTTAGAGTTCAAAATGACACAAATCCAACTCACATGATAATCTAGCTCATTTCTTAATATTGTGACAAAATTTAAGTCCAAAATAGCTACGACAAAGCTTCCAAGTAATCCAATCTATCCCAAACTTCGTGATGCCATGCATTATTCTACATTTATTAGCTTTTACTTAAGGAGACCAATGATCAATTTATACTTTTCATTTTAACTGGCCGATCAACTTGACATGTACGCAATAAATCGTCCGTAACTTTTGATTTAGAGTTAAGAATAACACAAAACCAATGCCCACGTTAAGCTAGCTCAATTTTTTATACTGTGACAATATTTGAGACTGAATGAGCTATGAAAAAGCCTCCAAGTAATCCAATGTCTCCCAAACTGAGTGATGCCATGCATTCTGTTTCATTTATACGCTTTTACTGAACGAGCACCAATGATCAGTTTAGAATGATCCTTTAACTGGCTGATCAACTTGAAATGTCCGCACTAAATCATCCATTACCTTTGATTTAGAGTTCAAAATGAAACGAATCCAACACCCACGTTAAGCTAGCTCAATTTTTTATGTTGTGATAAAATTAAGACCGAAATACACTACGAAAAAGCCTCCAAGTAATCCAAACTATTCCAAACTGCGTGATGTCATGCATTATTCTTCATTTATAAGCCTTTACGCAAGGAGCACCAGTAATCAGTTTAAAATGATCATTTTAACTGGTCTATCAACTTGACATGTATCGACTAAATTATCCATAATTTTTGATTTAGAGTTCAAAATTACACAAATCCAACGCCCACGTTAATATAGCTCATTTTTTAATATTGTGACAAAATTTAAGTCCAAAATAGCTACGACAAAGCCTCCAAGTAATCCAATCAATCCTGAATTGCGTGATGTCATGCATTATGTTACATTTATTAGCTTTTATTTAAGGAGCACCAATGATCAATTTAGAATTATCATCTTAACTGGCTGATGAACTTGACATGTTCGCACTAAATTGTCCATAACATTTGATTTAGAGTTCAGAATGATACGAAGCCAATGCCCACGTTAAGCTAGCTCAATCTTTTATATTGTGACGACATTTGACCAAAATACACTTGAAAAGCCTCCAAGTAATCCAATGTGTCCCAAACTGCGTGATGCCATGCATTATGCTTTGTTTATATGCTTTTAGTTGAGGAGCACCAATGATCATTTTAGAATGATCATTTAACTGGCCGATCAACTTGACATGTCCGCACTAAATCATCCATAACTTTTGATTTAGAGTTCAAAATGACACGAATCCAACGTCCACGTTATGCTAGCTCATTTTTCTATGTTGTGATAAAATTAAGACCGAAATAAACTACGACAAAGCCTCCAAGTAATCCAAACTTCATGATGCCATGCATTATGCTTCATTTATAACCCTTTACTCAAGGAGCACCAATGATCAGTTCAGAATGATCATTTTAACTAGCCTATCAACTTGACATGTCCGCGCTAAATTTTTTGTAATTTTTGATTTAGAGTTCAAAATGACACAAATCCAATGCCCACGTTAATCTAGCTCATTTTCCAATATTGTGACAAAATTTAAGTCCAAAATAGCTACGACAAATCCTGCAGGTAACCCAATATATCCCCTACTGCAGGATGCCATGCATTATGCTACATTTCTTAGCTTTTACTTAAGGAGGACCAAAGATCAATTTATAATTATTTACAAATAAATGCTTAAGCTAATCTTTATATTGTGACGACAGACTGAATGAGCTAGCTCAACTTTTCTATATTGTTATAAATTAAGACCAAAGTACACTAAAAAGCCTCCAAGTAATCCAATGTGTCCCAAACTGCGTGATGCCATACATTATGCTTCGTTTATTCGCTTTTAGTTGAGGAGCACCAATGATCATTTTAGAATGATCATTTAACTGGCCGATCAACTTGACATGTCCGCACTAAATCGTCCATAACTTTTGATTTAGAGTTCAAAATGACACGAATCCAACGTCCACGTTATGCTAGCTCAATTTTCTATGTTGTGATAAAATTAAGACCGAAATAAACTACGACAAAGCCTCCAAGTAATCCAAACTGCATGATGCCATGCATTATGCTTCATTTATAACCCTTTACTCAAGGAGCACCAATGATCAGTTCAGAATGATCATTTTAACTAGCCAATCAACTTGACAATGCCGCGCTAAATTGTTTGTAATTTTTGATTTAGAGTTCAAAATGACACAAATCCAATGCCCACGTTAATCTAGCTCATTTTCCAATATTGTGACAAAATTTAAGTCCAAAATAGCTATGAAAAATCTTGCAAGTAACCCAATATATCCCCCCTACTGCATGATGCCATGCATTATGCTATATTTCTTAGCTTTTACTTAAGGAGGACCAAAGATCAATTTATAATTATCATTTTAACTGCCCGATCAACTTGACATATACGCACTAAATCGTCCGTAACATTTGATTTAGAGTTCAGAATAACACGAAACCAATGACCAGGTTAAGCTAGCTCAATTTTCTATACTATGACAACATTTGAGACTGAATGAGCTACGACAAAGCCTCCAAGAAATCCAATGTATCCCAAACTGCGTGATTTCATGCATTATGCATCATTTATACTCTTTTACTGAAGGAGCACCAATGATAAGTTTAGAATGATTATTTTAACCCGTCGATCAACTTGACATGTCCACTCTAAATCGTCTGTAACTTTCTGATTTAGGGTTCAAAATGACACGAATCCAAAGCCGAGGTTAAGCTAGCTCAATTTTTTTTATTGTGATATAATTAAGACCGAAGTATACTACGAAAAAGCCTCCAAGTAATCCAATGTATCACAAATTGCGTGATGCAATGCATTATGCTTCATTTATACGCTTTTACTTAAGGAGCACCAATGATCACTTTAGAATGATCATTTTAACTAGCCGATTAACTTTACATGTCAGCACTAAATCGTTCACAATTTTAGATTTAGAGTTCAAAATGACACAAATCAACCGCACACGATAATCTAGCTCATTTCTTAATATTGTGACAAAATTTAAGTCCAAAATAGCTACTACAAAGCCTCCAAGTAATCTAATCTATCCCGAACTGCGTGATGCCAATCATTATGCTACATTGATTAGCTTTTACTTAAGGAGACCAATGATCAACTTATAATTATCATTTTAACTGGCCAATCAACTTGACATGTACGCACTAAATCGTCCGTAGCTTTTGATTTAGAGTTAAGAATAACACAAAACCAATCCCTCGTTAAGCTAGCTCAATTTTCTATACTGTGATGACATTTGATACTAAATGAGCTACGACAAAGCCTCCAAGTAATCAAATGTATCCCAAACTGAGTGATGCCATGCATTATGCTTCATTTATACGCTTTTACTCCATGAGCACCAATGATCAGTTTAGAATGATCATTTAACTGGCCGATCAACTTGAAATGTCCGCACGAAATCATCCATAACCTTTGATTTAGAGTTCAAAATGAAACGAATCCAATGCCCATGTTAAGCTAGCTCAATTTTTTATGTTGTGATAAAATTAAGACCGAAATACACTTCGAAAAAGCCTCCAAGTAATCCAAACTATTCCAAACTGTGTGATGCCATGCATTATTCTTCATTTACAAGCCTTTACGCAAGGAGCACCAGTAATCAGTTTAAAATGATCATTTTAACTGGTCTATCAACATGACATGTACGGACTAAATTGTCCATAATTTTTTTATTTAGAGTTCAAAATGCCACAAATCCAACGCCCACGTTAATCTAGCTCATTTTTTAATATTGTGACAAAATTTAATTCCAAAATAGCTACGAAAAAGCCTCCAAATAATCCAATCAATCCTTAATTGCGTGATGTCCTGCATTATGCTACATTTATTAGCTTTTATTTAAGGAGCACAAATGATCAATTTAGAATTATCATCTTAACTGGCCGATCAACTTGACATGTTGACACTTAATCGTCTGTAACATTTGATTTGGAGTTCAGAATGACACGAAGCCAATGCCCACGTTAAGCTAGCTCAATCTTTTATATTGTGATGACATTTGAGACTGAATGAGCTACAGCAAAGCCTCCAAGTATTCTGACAAAATTTGAGACTGAAAGAGCTACGAAAAAGCCTCCAAGTAATCCAATGTATCCCAAACTGCGTTATTCCATTCATTATGTTTCGTTTATACGCTTTTAGTTAAGGAGCACCAATGATTAGTTTAGAATGATCATTTAACTGGCCGATCAACTTGACATGATTGCACTAAATCATCCAGAACTTTTGATTTAGAGTTCAAAATGACATGAATCCAACGTGCACGTTAAGCTAGCTCAATTTTCTATGTTGTGATAAAATTAAGACCGAAATACACTACGACAAAGCCTCCAAGTAATCCAAACTATTCCAAACTGTGTGATTCCATGCATTATGCTTCATTTATAACCCTTTACTCAAGGAGCACCAATGAGCAGTTTAGAATGATCATTTTAACTAGCCGATCAACTTAACATGTCCGCACAAAATCGTCAATAATTTTTGATTTAGAGTTCAAAATGTCACAAATCCAGTGCCCACGTTAATCTAGCTCATTTTCCAAAATTGTGATAAAATTTAAGTCCAAAATAGCTATGACAAAACCTCCAAGTAACCCAATTTATCCCATACTCCATGATGCCATGCATTATGCTACATTTATTAGCTTTTACTTATGGAGGACCAAAGATCAATTTATAATTATCACTTTAACAGGCCGATCAACTTGACATGTACGCACTAAATCGTCCATAACATTTGATTTAGAGTTCAGAATAACACGAAACCAATGCCCACGCTAAACTAGCTCAATTTTCTATACTTTGACAACATTTGAGACTGAATGAGCTACGGTAAAGCCTCCAAGAAATTCAATGTATACCAAACTGCGTGATTCCATGCATTATGCTTCATTTATACGCTTTTACTGAAGGAGAAGCAATGATAAGTTTAGAATGATCATTTCAACCCATCGATCAACTTGACATGTCCGCACTAAATCGTCTATAACTTTTGATTTACAGTTAGAAAAGACATGAATCCAACACCCAGGTTAAGCTAGCGCAATTTTCCATATTGTGATATAATTAAGACCCAAATACACTTCGAAAAAGCCTCAATGTAATCCAATGTATCCCAAACTGCGTGATGTCATGCATTATGCTTCACTTATACGCTTTTACTTAAGGAGCACCAATGATAAGTTTTGATTTAGAGCTCAAAAGGACATGAGTCCAACTCCCATGTAAACTTAGCCCAACTTTCCGTATTGTGACAATATTTGAGACTGAAAGAGTAACGAAAATTCCTCCAAGTAATCGAATGTATTGCAAACTACGTGATGCCATGCATTTTGCTTTATTTATATGCCGTTACTTAAGGAGAACCAATGATCAGTTTAGAATGATCATTTTAACTAGCCGATCAACTTGACATGTTTCCACGCTAAATCGTCCGTAATTTTTGATTTAGAGTTCAAAATGACACAAATCCAACGCCCACGTTAATGTAGCTCATTTTCCAATATAATGACAAAATTTAAGTCCCAAATAGGTACGACAAAGCCTCCAAGTAATCCTATCTATCCCAAAATGCGTGATTCCATGCATTATGCTACATTTATTAGCTTTTACTTAAGGAGGACCAATGATCAGTTTATAATTATCATTTTAACTGTCCGATCAACTTGACATGTACGCACTAAATCGTCCGTAACTTTTGATTTAGAGTTCAGAATGACACGAATCCAATGCCCACGTTAAGCTAGCTCAATTTTCTATATTGTGACAACATTTGAGACTGATTGAGCTATGACAAAGCCTCCAAGTAATCCAATGTATCCCAATCTGATCAACTTGACATGTCCGCACTAAATCATCATTAACTTTTGATTTAGAGCTCAAAAGGACAAGAGTCCAACTCCCATGTTAACTTAGCCCAATTTTCCGTATTGTGACAATATTTGAGACTGAAAGAGTAACGAAAACTCCTCCAAGTAATCGATTGTATTGCAAACTACGTGATGCCATGCATTTTGCTTCATTTATATGCCATTACTTAAGGAGAACCAATGATCAGTTTAGAATGATCATTTTAACTGGCCGATGAACTTGAGATGTACGCACTAAATCGTCCATAACTTTTGATTTAAAGTTCAGAATGAGAGGAATCCAACGCCCACGTTAAGCTAGCTCAATTTTCAATATTGTGACAACATTTGAAGCTGAACGAGCTACGAAAAAGCCTCTAAGTAATCCAATGTATCTCAAACTGCGTGATGCCATGTATAATGCTTGATTTATAAGTCTTTACTCAAGGAACCCCAATGATCAGTTTAGAATGATCATTTTAACTAGCCGATCAACTTGACATGTCCGCACTAAATCGTCTGTTACTTTTTATTTAGAGTTCAGAATGACATAATCCAACGCCCACATTAAGCTAGCTCAAGTTTCTATTGTGTGACAACATTTGAGACTGAAAGAGCTTCGACAAAGCCTCCAAGTAATCCAATATATCCAAAACTCCATGATGCCATGCATTATGCTTCGTTTATAAGCCTTTACTCAAGGAGCACCAATGATCAACTTTGAATGATCATTTTAACTGGCCGACCAACTTGACATGTCTGCATTAAATCTTCCGTGAGTTTTGATTTAGACTTCAGAGTGACACGAATACAGTGCCCACGTTAATCTAGCTGAATTTTCTTTATTGTGACAACATTTGAGAATGAAAGAACTACGACAAAGCCTCCAAGTAATCTAATGTATCCCAAACTAGGTGATGCCATGCATTTTGCTTCATTTATATGCCATTACTTAAGGAGCACCAATGATCAGTTTAGAATGATCATTTTAACTGGATGATGAAGTTTACTTGTCCGCACTAAATCGTCCGTAACTTTTGATATAGAGTTCAGAATGAAACGAATCCAACACCCATGTTAAGGTAACTCAATTTTCTATATTTTGAAAACATTTGAGACTGAAAGAGCTATGAAAAATCCTTCAAGTTATCCAATGTATCCCAAACTGCGTGATGCCATGCATTATGCTTCATTTATAAGCCTTTACTTAAGGAGCACCAATCATCAGTTTAGAATGATACTTTTAACTGGCCGATCAACTTGACATGTTCACACAAAATCGTTTGTAAATTTTGATTTGGAGTTCGGAATAACACGAATCCAGTGCCAAGGTTAAGCTAGCTAAATTTTCCATATTGTGACAACATTTGAGATTGAAAGAGCTACGAAAAAGCCTCCAAATAATTCAATGTATCCCAAACTGCGGATTGCCATTCGTTATGCTTCATTTAAGCCTTTAGTCAAGGAGCACCAATGATAAGTTTAGAATGATCATTTTAAATGACCGATCAATTTTACATATGCGCACTAAATTGTCTATAACTTTTGATTTAGAGCTCAAAGTAACATGAGTCCAACGCCCACGTTAAGCTAGCTCAATTTTCCATATCGTGACAGCATTGGAGACTAAAAGAGGAACGAAAAAGCCTCTAAGTTATCCAATACATCCCAAACTGCGTGATGTCATTGATTATGCTTCATTTATAACCCTTTACTCAAAGAGCACTAATTATCAGTTTAGAATGATCATTTTAACTGGCCGATAACCTTGATAAGTCCACATTAAATCGTCCGTAACTTCTGATTTAGAGTTCAAAATGACACGAAACAACCGCCCACATTAAGCAAGCTCAATTTTCTGTATTGTGACAAAATTTATGACTGAAATAGCTACAAGAAAGCCTCCAAGTAATCCAAACTATTCCAAATTGCGTGATGCCATTATAGAATGAAAGAGCTCGAACAAAGCCTCCAAGTAATCCAATGTATCCCAAACTGCGTGATGCAATGCATAATGCTTTGTTTATAAGTCTTTACTTAAGGAGCACCAATGATTAGTTTAGATTGATCTCTTTAACTGGCCGATCAACTTGACATGTCCGCACAAAATCGTCCATAATTTATGATTTAGAGTTTGGAATGACACGAATCGGACGCCCGTGATAAGCTAGGTCAATTTTCTATATTGTGACAATATTTGAGACTGAAAGAGCTACGACAAAGCCTCCAAGTAATCCAATGTATCCCAATACGTGTGATGCCATGCATTATGCTTCATATCTAAGCCTTTACTCAAGGAGCACCAATGATCAGTTTAGAATGATTATTTTAACTCGATGATGAAGCTGACTTGTCCGCACTAAATCGTCTGTAACTTTTGATTTATAGTTCAAAATGAAACGAATCTAACGCCCATGTTAAGCTAACTCAATTTTATATATTTTGACAACATATGAGACTGAAAGAGCTATGAAAAAGCCTTCAATTTATCCAATATATCCCAAACTGCGCGATGCCATGCATTATGTTTCATTTATAAGCCTTTACTTAAGGAGCACCAATTCTTAGTTTAGAATGATCATTTTAACTGGCCGATCAACTTGACATGTTCACACAAAATCATTTGTAAATTTTGATTTAGAGTTTAGAATAACACGAATCCAACGCCCAGGTTAAGCTAGCTAAATTTTCCATATTGTGACAACATTTGAGATTGAAAGAGCTATGAAAAACCCTCCAAATAATTCAATGTATCCCAAACTGCAGGTTGTCATTCATTATGCTTCATTTATAAGGCTTTACTCAAGGAGGACCAATAATAAGTTTAGAATGATCGTTTTAACTGGCCGATCAATTTGACATGTCCGCACTTACTTGTCCGTAACTTTTGATTTAGAGTTCAAAATGACACGAATCCAACGCCCAATTTAAGCTAGGTCAATGTTCGGTATTGTGACAATATTTGAGACTGAAAGAGCTATGACAAAACCTGCAAGTAACCCAATGTATCCCAAACTACGTGATTCCATGCATTATGCTTCATTTATAACCCTATACTCAAGGAGCACCAATGATTAGTTTAGAGTGATCATTTCAACTAGTCGATCAACTTGACATGTCCGCACTACATCGTCCGTAACTTTTGATTTAAAGTTTGAAATGACACGAATCGAACGCCCTGGTTAAGCTAGCTCAATTTTCTATACTGTGAAAAAATTTAAGACTGAATTACCTATGACAAAGCCAACAAGTATCCAATATATTGCTAACTGCTTGATACCCTGAATTATGCTTCATTAATAAGCCTTTACTCAATGAGCAACAATTATTAGTTTAGAATGATCAATTAACTAGCCGGTTAACTTGACATGTCCGCACTAAATCGTATGTAACGTCTGATTCAGATCTCAGAATGACACGAATCCAATGCCCACGTTACGGTACCTCAATTTTCTACTAGCTCAATTTTCTATAGTGTAATAAAATTTAAGATTGAAATAGCTATGACAAAACCTCCAAGTAATCCAATCTATCGCAAACTTCTTTATGCCATGCATTATGCTTCATTAAAAAGCTTTTTCTCAATGAGCACCAATGATCAGTTTAGAATCATCATTTTAACTCACCAGTCAAATTGACATGTCCGCACTAAATCGTCTGTAACTTTTGATTCAGAGCTTAGAATGCCATAAATCCAAAGCCCACGTTAAGGTAGCTAAATTTTCTATATTGTGAAAAAATTTAAGACTGAAATAGCTACAACAAAGCTACCAAGTAATCGAATGTATCGCAAACTGTTTGTTGTCATGCACTATGATTAATAAGCCTTTACTCAATGAGCACCAATGATCATTAACTCGCCGATCAACTTGACATGTCCCCAGAAAATCGTCCGTAACTTTTGATCCATAGATCAGAATGACACGAATCCAATGCCCACGTTAAGCTAGCTCAATTTTCTATGTTGTGAAAAATTTAATACTTAAATAGCTACGACAAAGCCTCCATGTAATGGAATATATTGCAACTGTGTGATGCCATGCATTATGCTTCATTAATAAGCCTTTACTTAATGAGCACTAATGATAAGTTTAGAATGATCATTTTAACTGACCGATCAACTAGACATGTCCACACTAATGCTTCTGTAACTTTTGATTCCGAGCTCAGAATGACACGAATCCAACACCCAAGTTAAGCTAGCTCAATTTTCCATATTGTGATAACATTTTAGGCTGAAAGCGCTACGACAAAGCCTCAAAGTAATCCAATATATGCCAAACTGCATGATGCCATGCATTATGCTACATTTGTAATCCTTTGCTCAATGAGCACCAATGATCAGTTTAGAATGATCACTTTAACTGGTCGATCAGCTCAACATGTCTGCACTATATCGTCTGTAACTTTTGATTTAGAGCTCTGACTGACATACATCAAACGCCCACGTTAAGCTAGCTAAATTTCTATATTGTGAAAAATTTTAAGACTAAAATAGCTATGATAAAGCTTCCAAGTAATCCAATCTATCGCCAATTGCTTGATGTCATGCATTATTCTTCATTTATAAGCTTTTACTATGATCAGTTTAGAATAATAATTTTAACTCACCGATCAACTTGACATGTGTGCACTAAATCATCCGTAGCTTTTGATTCAGAGCTAAAAACGACACGAATACAACACCCACGTTAAGCTAGCTAAATTTTCAATATTGTGACAAAATTTAAGACTGAAATAGCTATGATAAAGCCTTCAAGTAATAAAATGTATCGCAACCAGTGTGATGCCATGCATTATGCTTCATTGATAAGCTTTTACTTGATCAGTTTAGAATGATGATTTTAACTGGACAACCAGCTTAACATGTCCTCACTAAATTGTCTGTAACTGGATTTCAGTGAAATATTACATGCACATGACAAAATTGGTGGCCCGGTAAGACAACCGTGGAGTCTAATTGATTTTCAATACATGCTGTCCACATGTATGATGTCGGATTTACAATTTCAAGGGAGTAATATGACATGGGTGGGAACTAGTAATAATCAGCTAGTTCAATGTTGGCTAGATCGAGCTATGGTAAATGATGAATGGAAAGCAATTTACCCAGCTTCAATAGTCCATTATTTAGATATGATTGATTCCGATCATCGGCCAGGCATAATCAAAATACGTTGACAATCAGAATTCGGAAAATGGATGTTGCGATATGATTCACGTTGGACAACTTGTGATGGCTTTAATAGTATTGTGAGTAATACATGGAATGATTATGAACATACATCTACTTCATATTTATTATCTCAACGTACGACTTGTCGGAAAAGAATGTCCTATTGGAAGAGAAATTCTTATGTAAATGCTAACCTTAGAATTCAGCAACTTACTGCTGCAATCGACATTGCTAATACCAAGCATCATAGTGACCCAGCTACAATTTTGGCTCTGAAGAAGGATTTGATATTAGCTTATGAGGATGAGGAAATGTTTTGGAAATTAAAAAGTCAGAATCGATGGCTTAAGGACGGAGATAGAAATACAAGATACTTCAATGCAGAAACAAAAAACAGGAGAGCTCGAAATCATATTACTTCGATCAAGTCAGATAATGGTGAGGATGTGTTTGGAAATAAAGCTATTGCCCACAATGCTCAGACTTATTTTTCAGCTTTATTCAAAGCATCACCATAGGAAAACATGGATCATATCCTCTCGAATGTGAAGAAAGTTGTTTCCAATGATATCAATTCAGAGTTGGTCAAAACAGTTACGAAAGATGAAGTATTCGAAGTCATCTCCTCAATTGGCGCTAATAAAGCCCCAGGCCCAGATGGATTTTCGTCAGCCTTTTTCCAACAACATTGGCAGACTGTTGGGGATGCAACAGGACAAATGACACCGGATTTCAACCATACCAACATTTGTCTCATTCCAAAGATGGATTGTGGGAAATCTATAAAGATTTCCGACCTATATCCCTTTGTAATATAATTTACAAAGTTATCTCTAAAATCCTCGTCATTCGTTTAAAGCTATACCTTAATACATTTGTGTCAAAAAATCAGGCAGTTTTTATACCTATGAGATTAATCACGGATAATGTGTTAATTGCTCATGAAGCATTACATTTCTTAAGGGTTCAGACATCCGCTGCAAAATCATTTATGGCTGTTAAAACAGACATCAATAAAGTTTATGACCGTATTGAATGGAGCTTCTTGGAAGCAGTTCTTCTGAGAAAAGAATTCTCGTCTCAATGGACAAATTGGGTAATGCAATGCATCACCACAGTATCTTTTTCAGTTCTCATTAATGGAAGCCCCTATGGTAACTTTCTTCCAGGATGTGGTTTACGTCAAGGGGATCCATTTATCCCCCTATTTGTTCATTCTGTGTGCAGATGTTTTATGCTCGACGATTCATACTGCTGTATTGAATAATCAGATTCAGGCTTTGAGAATTTCTCGGAATGGACCTACAACCTCTCATCTTTTATTTGCAGATGATTCACTGTTCTTTATCCTAGCTGATCGGAAAAATGTTACCAGTCTCCAAAATGTTTTCCAGGAATATGGTAGGGCTTCAGGACAGATTATTAATATGGACAAATCATCAGTCAGTTTTGGGAGTAAAGTTTTCGAACATACGAGAAGACATGTACAACAATCGTTACAAATATATAATATTGGTGGAGGAGGAATATGTCTTGGGCTACTGGAACAGTTTAAATGTAACAAATGTCAGATGTTTAAGTACATTATCGACAAAGTTCATTCTCGTATTTCAGGATAGCAAACAAAATTTCTATCACCTGCTGGAAAAGAAATTTTAATAAAAGCTGTTGCTTTTGGTATGCCGGTTTATTCGATGAACGTGTTTAAGTTGCCTAATGAAATATGTAACCTGTTGAATAAAGCGTTATCTCAGTTCTGGTGGGGACTCTCAGACTACAAAAAAAAAAATTTCATGGGTTTCTTGGAAGAAAATGGCTACCCCAAAAAGAATGGGAGGTTTAGGTTTTCGTGATTTTCAGAATTTTAATCAGGCTCTACTAGCCAATCTTTGTTGGAAGATCCAAACCAGACCAGAATGCCTTCTTTCGAGAATCTTAAAACATCAATACTTTCCAAAGAGGGATTTGATTTCTGCTACTTTAAGTTGTCGCCCCTCATTTGGTTGGCAGTCACTTCTTCATGGACGGGATCTTCTAAAATGAGGGTTACATCGGATTTTTGGTGATGGAGTATACACATGCATAGGAGATACAAATTGGCTTCCTATCTGTCCATTTCGTGCACCCAAACTGCTACCTATACCAACCCACTGTTAAAAAATCGATTTACTCATTGATCGAACCACTGGACATTGGAATGCAGATATCATTAACGATTTGATTGAACAAGAAGATCATCACCTTATCTATAAAATCTATCTTCTGCCTGAATCAAGTTAAAGATGATTGGTATTGGAAATTATCTAACAATGGAGTATATTTTGTTAAGTCTGGCTACTATCATGCTATTAATGTAAATGACAACGGGTCTGTCGGTATTCAACCTCATTTGGCAAATCATCAGGATCTCACTAAGTGTAATTGGCCTCTGAAGATTCCACCCAAGATACAACATTTTTTGTGGCGATTTTTGTCTCGAGATTACCTTTAAAATCACATTTAAAGCATCGACATATTCTCTCAGACGATCAGTGCACCCGTTGCTATGACTTCGAAGAAACAGAACTACACACATTTTTTCTATGTCATTATTCTCAAATGATGTGGAGAAAATGGGTATTCTAACAACTACCATTTGTAGTCCGTCTACTACTATTCATGACAATGTCAGATATTTAATAGCAAGTTATAATCAGTTTAATTACGATTCGCCATAGAAGTTTATTCCTTTCTTTGTCCTCTGGCGCAAATGGAAAGTCAGGAATGATCTTACTTTCAACAATAAGGACTTATCAGTGGATTCTCTGTTACAAATAAGCCACGACGATGCTCAGGAATGGAGAAATCAAAATTTCAAGATAGATGAAAATTGACCATCAACGACATTTAATTCTGCCCTTTCAAAATGGAAATCACCACCTCCACAATTGTTAAATGTAACTACGATTCTGCTCATCGGGAAGGCAATTCTTTTTCAGGTTTAGGATGGATTGTACGCGTTAATAGCAGCTTTTTATTTAATGCAGGAAAAGGAAAATTTCAGGGACGTTATACTGTTATTTAAGCGGAATTTACTGCACTTATCTAGGCCTTACAATGCACGTGGTCTTTGGGATTCCGATATGTTATCTTTGGAGGAGATAATTTGACAATAAATAATCTTCTACACAATACAACTGTCAATCACCAACTCCAACATTATATCAATACGATCAAATTATGGTTCAACAAGTTTGAAGGAATCAAATTTCAACAACAACTGCGATCATGCAATCAAGTGGCAGATGTCTTGGCTAAATCATCAATTATTTCTCCAGATGTTTGGAATATTTACTCATCTTATCCCTATTTTTTAAAGATCTTTTGTAAACAATGATATTGATCGATAATAAAATCATTATTTCTGGCAGAAAAATTGTCTACAACATTTGATTCAGAGCTTAGAAGGACACGAATCCAACGCCCATGTCAAGCGAGCTCAATTTTATACTTGTGAAAAAATTTAAGACTGAAATAGCTACGATAAAGCCTCCAAGTAATCCATTGATATGATGCTGATGAGGATCACACTCCTGATCAACTCCAAATAGTTGTGGAAGAGTGGATGAATGAATTCAAATTCCAGAATGGGTGAAACGATGGTGTAACTTGCGGATGTGTGAGCTCTTAAGTGGATGGATCCGAGAACAAGGGGAAATGGATGATACTTCTCAAGGATGGTGGAAAATCCTTGGACTATCTGCTTGCTCTGTGTGAATGACAAAGGCCAGGCACATTGGGCAAGGGGTGAACTGAATTGAAACTTCCAAGGGGGATGAAGATCCCTTAGACTTTCGGCTCTCGAGAAGAATGGGAAAGTGTTCTAAAATTCCTTATTCAAAAGGATGACCAAATGAGTTTAAGAAGGAGATTTGCCATTAAAATGTTTGATGATTCAGAAAGAAGGATACAAGAGTGTACTTATAGTAGTCTAGACATTGAAAATGACTCCTAAAATTCTACCAAAACTTTAAAGGAAATACTTAGGGAATTACAAAGACAACTAAGACAAAGACTAAGAAGTAAATAATGTTTTGACTTGATTCTTCCTTTCTTATTTCGTATATGATTAGATAAAATGGGGCTGGGTCACCAGGAGACTGTGATAAAGTACCTTGAGCTTCCCTCATGAAAAGCTTATCATAGAAAACCCATTAGGACAAAACTAAGAATAGGGAAAAAAATTACAATCTTAGTCACCTCTTTTGGTGAGGTTTATGTGGCTTGAATCACAACAAATGTGGTTGAATTAGCACACACCAAACTTGCCTGAATGGTGTTGAGAATGTGCTGTAGTGTTGTCTTAAGTTTGGCTTGCTTGGACCGGGTAATGGGGCCATTGAAGTTTTGTAGGCTTTCATCTCCAATATCCGCGTGTTGTAGTGGCTTCTTCCTCCTCTGGTTCAAACTGCTCCTTAGGTTGTGGTTCCTTGCTGGCCATGCTCACATCATTCTCCCCGAGTTGGGAAGGATTTGACCTCAAGTATGTTTCATCTGCAAAATATGGAACCAAATCAGTGATATTGAAGCTTGAACTCACTTGATACTTACATTGAAGATCCAGCTGGTAGGCATTGTCATTGATCTTCTTGATGACTTTGAATGGGCCATCAATTCTAGGCATTAACTTGGATTTCCTTTCACTTGGAAATCTATCTTTACACAAATGGATCGACACCAAGTCTCCTTCCTCAAATGATTACTCCTTTCGGCCTTTATTGGCTTGTTGAGCATACAACTTAGTCTTATTATCAATATTGAGCCGAGCCTTGGGATGAATTTTTTTAACCAACTGAGCCTTTTCTTTCCATCCAGGCTTGTCCTTTCACTCAAAGGTAAAGGAATTAGATCCAAAGGTGAGATGGAATGGAACCCATAAAAAATTTCGAATGGTGAGTACTTAGAAGTAGTATGCCTAGCATGATTATATGCAAATTTATCATGAGGCAAACATTCTTCCCAAGTCCTAAGATTCTTTTTAATCAAAGCTCTTAACAAGTAGACAAGGTTCTATTAACTACTTCAGTTTGACCATCTGATTGCGGGTTACAAGTTGTGGAGAAACAAAGCTTAGTTCCTAGCTTAGACCAAAGTGTTTTCCAAAAGTAACTAAGGAACTTTGTGTCTCTATATGATATTATGGTCCTAGGAATGCCATGAAGTCTAGCTATCTCCTTAAAGAATAACCCGGCAATGTTAACGGCATCATCCTTCTTATGACAAGGAATAAAGTGAGCCATTTTGCAAAACCTATCAACTACAACGAACACAGAATCCTTTCCAGTCTTAGTTCTAGACAATCCAACAACAAAATCCATAGATATAGCATGCCAAGGGTGCAAAGGTACAGGATAAGGGGTATACAAACCGTGCTTTTGGATTATGGACTTCCTTGCACGTTACACATATTTGGAAAGTTTTCTCAACATCATTCCTCATGTGTGGCCAAAAGAAGTGTTCCTGCGATACATTTAATGTTTTTGCCACGCCAAAGTGACCCATATGACAACTTGAATGTGCTTCCGTAATAAACAAATCTCAGAAAGAGGAGTTAGGTACACATAACCGATTATCGTAAAACAAGAAGCCTTCACTCTTAAAGTATTTTCTAGTACCAAACTTCTCACAAGAAGAAAAATATTCTTAAAATCCGCATCAGTAGCATATAACTCTTTGATTTGCTTAAATATTAGCAGTTTAACTTCTAAAGAGTTCAAGAGCACATACCTCCGAGAAAGAGCATCGGTTACTACATTCTCTTTACTTTTCTTGTATTTGATCAGATAAGGGAAGGTCTCAATGAATTCGACCCACATAGCATGTCTTTTGTTCAGCTTTTGTTGCCCTTTGAGATGTTTGAGTGACTAATGGTCGGTATGGATGACAAACTCCTTGGGCCAAATATAATGTTGCCATGTTTGCAAGGCCCTCACAAGCACATATAGTTCTTTGTCATAGGTTGGGTAATTTAGTGTGGCCCCTCCAAGTTTCTCACTAAAGTAGGCTATGGGCTTCCATTCCTACATAAGAACAGAACCAATACCAACTCTTGAGGCATCACATTCAATTTCAAAAGTTTTATCAAAGTTAGGAAGAGATAGCACCGGGGAGTGTGTAAGCTTGTCTTTCAAGGTTAGGAACTTGCGGCTGCTCCCACTTAAATCCCACATTCCTTTTTATAACCTCAGTGAGTGGAGCTGCTACAGTGCTAAAGCCCATGACAAATCTCCAGTAAAACCCAGCTATGCCATGGAAGCTCCTTACTTCCCCAACATTATTTGGACTCGGCCACTCCTTAATCGCTTTTATCTTTTCCTCATCAACCTTAATACCATCTGTACTCAGAACAAACCCTAAGAAGACAAGTTTATCTGCTCCAAAATTACATTTCTTAAGATTGGCATACAAGGTTTCCTTTCTAAGCACTTCAAAAACCTTTCTGAGGTGTTCTACATGATCATCTAAGGTTCGGCTAAAAACTAGATTTTCATCAAAGTATACTACCACAAAATGAGCTATAAATTCCCTAAGGGCATGGTTAATGAATCTCATGAAGGTACTAGGTGCATTTGTCAAGCCAAAAGGCATTACTAACCACTCATATAAACCTTGTTTAGTTTTAAATACAGTTTTCCACTCATCACCTTCTTTCATCCTAATTTGGTGATAACCACTCTTAAGATCTACCTTAGAGAAGATTCTAGAACCATGCAATTCATCTAACATATCATCTAATCTAGGTATAGGATGGAGATACTTTACAGTGATATTGTTGATGGCTCTACAATCAACACACATTCTCCAGCTTCCATCCTTTTTTGGGACAAGCAAAACAGGTACAACACACGGGCTCATACTTTTGCGGATATGACCTTTCTCCATAAGTTCAGTGACTTGCTGTTGAAGCTCCTTGGTCTCCAGGGCATTGGTTCTGTAGGCTGGCTTGTTGGGAAGAGATGCTCCTGGTAGAAATTCAATTTGGTGCTCAATTCCCTAGAGTAGTGACCAAAGCCCTTACACTTAAAACACTGAATTTCCCTAGTTTTGGTGCTAGAACCCATATCCATTCCCTTAAGTTTCGAATCTTCTACCTTAGGTTCAGTGAAAGGCTTGTAATCTTTGCTATAATTATCCTCCTTAGATTGGCTAAACCTAGTAGAACTAAATCCGGGTTTAGGGTTTTTCCTCTTAAGTTCTTTTTCGAACATGATAGCCTTATGGAGAAGTTCTTCTATTTCAACATAATTGTGAACCTCTAGCCTATCTATGATTTCCCTATTAAGGCCACCCATAAACCTAGCCATAGTGGCTTTACTATCCTCTTGAACGTCAGCCATAAGCAATAAGGTTTCTATCTCCTCAAAGTACTCCTCTACGGGTCTAGATCCTTGAGATAGGTTTCTAAGGTTAAAGTGAAGTTCCCTATGGTAGTGGCTAGGTATAAACCTTTTCCTCGTGATTAATTTCATCTGGTTCCATGAATCTATATGCAAATCCCCAGCCCTTCTCTTAGAAGAAACTAATTGATCCTACCAACTTAAGGCATAATCTTTAAAAGCAGTTGGTGCTACTCTAAACTTACTATCCTGAGTGTATTCCCTACAATCAAAGACTATTTCTATCTTCTTTTCACACTCTAGATACTCCTCAGGGTCATTGGTTCCATGGAAAGAGGGAATCTTGATTTTAAGGCCAGCCAAAGGGTCGCGAGGATTGGGTTGGTTATTCCTATGCGGTTGGTCGTCTCTTGGCCGCCTTCTCCTAGGGTGCTGTGACCTAGATGAGTGACTGTAGTATTGCTCAGTATCAGAAGGTGGCTGGTTTATCCTAAGTCGGTCATTTTAGAATGATCATTTTAACTTGCCGATCAACTTGACATGTCCGTACAAAATTGTCCGTAACTTTTGATTCAAAGCTCACAATGAGAAAAATCCAACGCCGATGTTAAGATAGCTCCATTTTATATAATGTGACAAACTTTAGGACTGAAATAGCTACGAAAAAGCCTCCAAGTAATCTAATCTATCGCAAACTGCTTGATGCCATGCATTATGCTTCATTAATAAGCTTTTATTCAATGAGCACCAATGGTCATTTTAGAATGATCATTTTAATTCGCCAGTCAACTTGACATGTCCGCACCAAATCGTCTGTAACTTTTGATTCAGAGTTCATAATGCCACGAATCCAACACCAACATTAAGCTAGCTACATTTTCTATATTGTGACAAAATTAAATACTAAAATAGCTACGACAAATCCTCCAAGTAATCGAATATATTGCAAACTGCTTGATGTCATGCACTATGCTTCATTTATAATCCTTTACTCATTGAGCACCAATGATCAGTTTAGAATGATCATTTTAACTCGCCAATCAACTTGATATGTCCGCACAAAATCATCCTTAATTTTTTATTAAGAGCACATAATGACAGGAATCCAAAGTCCACGTTAAGCTAGCTAAATGTTCTATATTGTGATAAAATTTAAGACTTAAATAGCTACGATAATGCCTCCATGTAATCGAATATATCGTAAAAAGTGTGATGACATGCATTATGCTTCATTGATAAGCCTTTACTCAATGAGCACCAATGATGAGTTTAGAATGATCATTTTATCTGGCCGATCAGCTTAACATCTCCACACTAAATTGTTTGTAACTTTTGATTCAGAGCTACGAATGACACGAATCCAATGCCTACGTTAAGCTAGCTAAATTTTCTATATTGTGAAAAATTTAAAAACTGAAATAGATACAACAAAGCCTCCAAGTAATGCAATCTATCGGAAAATGCTTGAAGCCGTGATTCTTCATTTATAAGGTTTTACTCTATGAGCACCAATGATCACTTTACAATGATCATTTTAACTCACTGATCAACTTGACATATCCGCAAAAATTTGTCTGTAACTTTTGATTCAGAGCTCATAATGGTACGAATCGAATGCCCATGTTAAGCTAGGTAAATGTTCTATAGTTTGACAAAATTTAAGACTGAAATACCTATGACAAAGCCTCCAAGTAATCCAATCTATCGCAAACTCCTTGATGCCATGCATTATGCCTCATTAATATGCATTTATTCAATGAGCACCAATGATCATTTTAGAATGATCATTTTAATTCTCTGGTCAACTTGACATGTCCGCCCTAAATCATCTGTAACTTTTGATTCAAAGCTCAGAATGCCACGAGTCCAACGCCGACGTTAAGCTAGCTAACTATTCTATATTGTGACAAGATTTACGATGGAAGTAGCTACAATAAATCCTCCAAAGAGTCCAATCTATCGCAAAATGCTTGATGCCATGCATTATTCTTCATTTATAAGCCTTTACTCAATGAACAACGATTATTTGTTTAGAATGGTCCTTTTAACTCACCTATCAACTTGATATGTCCGCACAAAATCGTCCGTAACTTTTGATTCAGACCTCAAAATGAGACGAATTCAACGCCAACGTTAAGCTTGCTCCATTTTCTATAGTGTGACAAAATATAAGACTGAAATAGCTATGAAAAAGCCTTCGAGTAATCCAATCTATCGCAAACTGCTTGATGCCATGAAGTATGCTTCATTAATAAGCATTTACTCAATAAGCACCAATAATTAGTTTACAATGATCATTTTAACTCGCCCATCAACTTGACATCTCCGCACAAAATGGTCCGTAACATTTGATTCAGAGCTCAGAATGAAAAGAATCCAACGTCCACGTTAAGCTATCTCCATTTTATATAATATGACAAAATTTAGGATTGAAATAGCTATGACAAAGCCTTTGAGTAAAGCAATCTATCTAAAACTGTTTGATGCCATGCATTATGCTTCATTAATATGCTTTTACTCACTGAGCACCACTGATCAGTTTATAATTATAATTTTAACTCTCGGGTCAACTTGACATATCCGCACTAAATCGTCCGTAACTTTTGATTCAGAGCTTAGAATGCCACAAATCCAACACCCACGTTAAACTAGCTAAATTTTCTATATTGTGACAATGCCTCCAAGTAGTCGAATCTATCACAAACTGCTTGATGTCATGCACTGTGACTCGTTAATAAACCTTTACTCAATGAGCACCAATGATCATCTTAGAATGATCATTTTAATGCGCAGATCAACTTGACATGTCCTCACAAAATCGTCCATAACTTTTGATTGAGAGCTCAAAATGAGACAAATTTAGCACCCAAGTTAAGCTAGCTCCATTTTCTATAGTGTGACAAAATTTAAGACTGAAATAGCTATGAAAAAGCCTTCGAGTTATCCAATCTATCGCAAACTTCTTGATGCCATGAATTATCCTTCATTATTAAGCCTTTACTCAATAAGCTACAATGATTGGTTTAGAATGATAATTTTAACTAGCGATCAACTTGGCATATGCACACGAAATCGTCAGTAACTTTTTATTTACAGCTCCGAATGACACGAATCCAATGCCCACGTTAAGCTAGGTCAATTTTCTATAGTGTGACCAAATTTAATACTGAAATAGCTACGAAAACGTCTCCAAATAATCCAATATATTGCAAACTCCTTGATGCCATGCATTATGCTTCATTAATAAGCTTTTATTCAATGAGCACCAATGATCAGTTTAGAATGATCATTTTAATTAGCCGGTCAACTTGAAATGTTTGCCCTAAATCATCTGTAACTTTTGATTCAGAGCTCAGAATGCCACGAATACAACGCCGACATTAAGCTAGCTAAATAATTAATATTGTGACAAAATTCAAGACTGAAATAGGTACAATATCCAATATATCGCAAAATGCTAGATGCCATGCATTATTCTTCATTTATAAGCTTTTACTCAATGAGCACCAATGATCGGTTAAGAATGATCATTTTAACTCACCGATGAACTTTACATATCCGCAAAAATTCGTTTGTAACTTTTGATTTAGAGCTCAGAATGACACAAATTGAATCCCACGTTAAGCTAGTTAAATATTCTATATTGTGACAAAATTGAAGACTTAAATAGCTACAACAGTGCCTCCACGCCATTATGTTTCATTGATAAGCCTTTAAATAATGAGCACCAATGATCAGTTTAGAATAATAATTTTAACTCGCCGATCAACTTGACATGTCTGCACAAAATTATCCATCACTTTTGATTCAAAGCTCAGAATGAGACAAATCGAACGCCCACGTGAAGATAGCTCCATTTTACATATTGTGACAAAATTAAGGACTGAAATAGCTACGACAAAACCTTCGAGTAATCCAATCTATCGCAAACTGCTTGGTGTCATGCATTATGCTTCATTAAAGCTTTTATTCAATGAGCACTAATGATCAGTTGAGAATGATCATTTTAATTCGTCGGTCAACTTGACATGTCCGCACTAACTCTTCTTTAAGTTTTGGTTCAGAGCTCATAACGCCATGAATCCAACGCCGACGTTAAGCTAGCTAAAAATTTTCTATATTGCGACAAAATTAAAGACTGAAATAGCTACCACAAATCCTCCAAGTAATCGAATATATCGCAAACCGCGTGGTCTAATGCATTATGCTGGATTAATAAGCCTTTGCCCAATGAGCACAAATGATCCGTTGAGAATGATCACTTTAACTCGCCGATTAACTTGACATGTCCGCACAAAATCATCCGTAACTTTTGATTCAGAGCTCAGATTGAAACAAATCCAACGCCCAAGTTATCCTAGCTCAATTTTCTAAACTGTAACAAAATTTAAGACTGAAATAGCTACGACAAAGGTTCCAAGTAAGCAAATCAATCGGAAGCAGCATGATGCCATGCATTATGCTTGATTAATAAGCCTTTACTCAATGAGCACCAATGATCAGTTTAGAATGATCACTTCTACTCGCTGAACAACTTGACATGTCAGCAAGAAATCGTCCGTAACTTTTGATTCAGAGTTCAGAATGACACATATCCAATGCCCACGTTAAGCTAGCTCAATTTTCTATATTGTGACAAAATTGAAGACATAAATAGCTACGACAAAGCCTCCGAGAAATTGAATCTATCGCAAACTACGTGATACCACGCATTATGTTTCATTAATAAGCCTTTACTCAATGAGTACCAATGATCAGTTTAAAATGATCATTTTAGCTGACCGATCAACTTGACATGTTCGCACTAAATCGCTTATAATTTTTGATTCGGAGCTCTGAATGACAAAAATCAAACGCCCACGTTAAACTACCTCAGTTTTTTGTATTATGTGAAAATTAAAGACTGAAATAGCTATTACAATGCCCCCAACTAATCCAATCTATCATAATCTACTTGATGCCATGCATTATGCTTCATTAATAAGACTTTACTCAATGAGCATTAATGATCAGTTTAGAGTGATCATTTCAACTAGCCTTTCAACTTGAGATGTCCGCACAAAATCGTCCATAACTTTTATTTCAGAGCTCTGAATGACACAAATCGAATGCCCAAGTTAAGCTAGCTCATGCTTCTATAGTGTGACAAAATTTAAGACCGAAATAGCTATGACAAAGCTTACAAGTAATTGAATCTATCACAATTAGCGTGATGCCATGCATTATGCTGGATTAATAAGCCTTTAGTCAATGAGCAGAAATGATCAATTGAGAATGATCATTTTATCTCGCCGATTAACCTGACATATCCGTACAAAATCGTTCGTAACTTCTGATTCTGAGCTCAAAATGACACGAATCCAACGCCCACATTAAGCTAGCTAGGTTTTCTATATTGTGAAAACATTTAAGACTGAAATAGCTACAACAATACCTCCAAGTAATCGAAATGATCGCAAACTGCTTGATGCCATGCATTATGCTTCGTTAATAAGCCTTTACTCAATGAGCACCAATGATCAGTTTAGAATGATCAGTTTAGAATGATCATTATAACTAGCCGATCAACTTGCCACGTCCGCACTAAATTGTCTGTAACTTTTGATTCGGAGCTCAAAATGACACAAATCCAACGCCCACATTATGCTCGCTCAATTTTCTAAACAATAACAAAATTTAAGACTGAAATAGCTACGACAAAGGTTCCAACTAAGCGAATCTATCGCAAGCAGCGTGAGGCCATGCATTATGCTTGATTAATAAGCCTTTACTCAATGAGAACCAATGATCAGTTTAGAATGATCATTTTAACTCGTTGAACAACTTGACATGTCAGCAAGAAATCGTTTGTAATTTTAGATTCAGAGTTCAGAACGACATGAATCCAATGCCCACGTTAAGCTAGCTCAATTTTCTATATTGTGAAAAAATTGAAGACATAAATAGCTACGACAAAGCCTCCAAGAAATTTAATCTATCGCAAACTATGTGATGCAACACATTATGTTTCATTAATAAGCCTTTACTCAATGAGCACCAATGATCAGTTTAAATTGATCATTTTAACTGACCGATCAACTTGTTATGTCCGCACTAAATCGTCTATAATTTTGGATTCAAAGCTCAGAATGACACAAATCAAATGCCCACGTTAAACTAACTCAATTTTCTATATTGTTTGAAAATTTAAGACTGAAATAGCTACAACAAAGCCTCCAAGTAATCCAATCATCATAATCTACTTGATGCCATGCATTTTGTCTGTAACTTTTGATTCAGAGATCAAAATGACACATATCCAACGCCCACATTATGCTAGCTCAATTTTCTAAACTGTAACAAAATTTAAGACTGAAATAGCTATGACAAAGGTTCCCAGTAAGCGAATCTATCGCAAGCAGTGTGAGGCCATGCATTATGCTTGATTAATAAGACTTTACTCAATGAGCATCAATGATCAGTTTAGAATGATCATTTCAACTAGCCAGTCAACTTGACATGTCCGCACAAAATCGTTCGTTACTTTTATTTCAGAGCTCAGAATGACACAAATCGAATGCCCAAGTTAAGCTAGCTCATTTTTCTATAGTATGACAAAGCTTACAAGTAATTGAATCAATCACAAATAGCGTGATGCCATGCATTTTTCTGGATTAATAAGCCTTTAGTCAATGAGAAGAAATGATCATTTGAGAATGATCATTTTAACTCGTCGATTAACTTGACATATCCACACAAAATCGTCCGTAACTTCTGATTCAGAGCTCATAATGACACGAATCCAACGCCCACATTAAGCTAGCTCAATTTTCTACTAGCTCAATTTTCTATAGTGTAATAAAATTTAAGACTGAAATAGCTACGACAATGCCTCCAAGGAATCGAATCTATCGTAAACCGCTTGATTCCATGCATTATGCTTCGTTAATAAGCCTTTACTCAATTAGCACCAATGACCAGTTTAGAATGATCATTATAACTAGCCGATCAACTTGCCATGTCCACTCTAAATCGTCTGTAACTTTTAATTCGGAGCTCAAAATGACACAAATCCAATGCCCATGTTATGCTAGCTCAATTTTCTTAACTGTAGCAAAATTTAAGATTGAAATAGCTACAACAAAGGTTCCAAGTAAGCGAATCTATCGCAAGCAGTGTGATGCCATGGATTATGATTGATTAATAAGCCTTTACTCAATGAGCACCAATGATCAGTTTAGAATTATCATTTTAACTCGCCAATCAACTTGATATGTCGGCAAGAAATCGTCTGTAACTTTTGATTTAGAGTTCGGAATGACAGGAATCCAATGCCCACATTAAGCTAGCTCAATTTTCTATATTGTGACAAAACTGAAGACTTATATAGCTACGACAAAGCCTCCAAGTAATCGAATCTATCGCACACTTCGTGATGCCACACATTATGTTTAATTAATAAGCATTTACTCAATGAGCACCAATGATCAGTTTAAAAGGTTCATTTTAACTAACCGATCAACTTGACATGTCTGCACTAAATCGTCTATAACTTTTGATTCAGAGCTGAGAATGACACAAATCAAACAGACACGTCGAACTACCTCAAGTTTCTATATTGTGTAAAAATTTAAGACTGAAATAGCTACAACAAAGCCTCCAAGTAGTTGAATCTATCGCAAACTGTGGGATGCCACGCATTATGCTTCATTAATAAGCCTTTACTCAATGAGTACGAATGATCAGTTTAAAATGATCATTTTAATTGGCAGGTCAGCTTGATATGTCGGCACTAAATCTTCTATAACTTTTGATTCACAGCTAAGAATGAAGCAAATCCAGCGCTTACTTTAAGCTAGCTCAATTTTCTATGCTGTGAAAAAATTTAAGACTGAAATAGCTATTAAAAAGCCCCCAAGTAATCCAATCTATCATAATCTATTTGATGTCATGCATTATGCTTCATTAATAAGGCTTTATTCAATCAGTTTAGAATGATCATTTCAACCAGCCGGTCAACTCGACATGTCTCCACAAATCGTCCGTTACTTTTATTTTAGAGCTCTGAATGACACAAATCGAATGCCCACGTTAAGCTAGCTCATTTTTCTATAATGTGTGACAAAATTTAAGATTGAAATAGCTACGACAAAGCTTCCAAGTAATCGAATCTATCGCAAATAGCGTGATGTCATGCATTATGGAGGATTAATAAGCCTTTAGTCAATGAGCACAAATGATCAATTGAGAATGATCATTTTAACTCGCCGATTAACTTGATGTGTCCGCAAAAAATCATCCGTAACTTCTGATTCAGAGCTTAGAATGACACGAATCGAACTCCAACATTAAGCTAGCTCAATTTTCTATTTTGTGAAAAAAATTTAAGAGTGAAATAGCTACGACAACACATCCAAGTAATCGAATCTATGGCATACTACTTGATGCCATTCATTATGCTTCATTAAATGATCATTCTCGTAATCAACTTTACTCAACTTGACATGTCCGCACAAAATTACCCGTAACTATTGATCCAGAGCTTAGAATGATACGAATCTAATGCTCATGTTAAGTATGTTTTCACAATATAGAAAATTGAGCTAGCTTAACGTGAGCACTGGATTCGTGTCATTCTGAGCACTGAATCAAAAGTTACAATTTAGTGCTGACATATCAAGTTGATCTGCCAATTAAAATGATCATTCTAAACTGATAATTCGTGTTCATTGAGTAAAGACTTATTAATGAAGCATAATTTGTGGCATCACATAGTTTGCGATAGATTCAACTACTTGGAGACTTTGTTGTAGCTATTTCAGTCTTAAATTTTCACACAATATAGAAAATTGAGGTAGTTCAACGTAGGCGTTTGATTCATGTCATTCCCAGCTCTGAATCAAAAGTTATAGACGATTTAGTGCGGACATGTCAAGCTGATCGCTCAGTTAAAATGATTATTGTAAACTAATTATTGGTGATCATTGAGAAAAGGTTTATTAATCAAGTATAATGCATGGCATCATGCTGTTTGCGATAGATTCGATTACTTGGAGGTTTTTTCATAGCTATTTCATTCTTAAATTTAGTAACACTATAGAAAATTGAGCGAGTTTAACGTGGGCATTAGATTTGTGTCATTTTGAGCTCTGAATCAATAGTTACAGACATTTTAACTCGCCAATCAACTTGACATGTCCGCCAAAAATCGTCAGTAACTTTTGATTCAAAGCTCAGAATGAGACGAATCAGACGCCCACTTTAAGCTAGTTCTATTTTCTATAGTGTGACAAAATTTAAGACTGAAATAGCTATGACAATCTATTATAAACTGCTTGATGCCATGAATTATGCTTCATTAATAAGCCTTTACTCAATGAGCACCAATGATCAGTTTAGAATTTCATTTTAACTTTTTGGTCAACTTGATATTTCCGCACAAAATCATCCGTAACTTTTGATTCAGAGCTCAGAATGACACGAATCAAATGCTTACGTTAAGCTAGCTCAATTTTCTATATTGTGACAAAATTTAAGACTGAAATAGCCTTGACGAAGCCTCCAAGTAATCTAATCTATCGCAAACTCCATGATGCCATGAATTATGTTTCACTATTAAGCTTTTACTCAGTGAGCACCAATGATCAGTTTAGAATGATCATTTTAACTCACCGATCAACTTGACATGTCCGTACAAAATCGTCCATAACTTTTGATTCAGAGCTCAGAATAGCACGAATCCAATGCCCACGTTAAGCTAATTCAATTTCCTATATTGAGAAAAAAATTTAGACTTAAATAGCTACGATAAAGCTTCCAAGTAATCCAATCTATCACAAAAAATGCATGATGCCATCCTATATTCTTCATTTATAAGCTTTTACTCAATGAGCACCAATGATCAGTTTAGAATTTCATTTTAACTTTTTGGTCAACTTGATATTTCCGCACAAAATCATCCGTAACTTTTGATTCAGAGCTCAGAATGACACGAATCAAATGCTCACGTTAAGCTAGCTCAATTTTCTATATTGTGACAAAATTTAAGACTGAAATAGCCTTGACAAAGCCTCCAAGTAATCTAATCTATCGCAAACTCCATGATGCCATGAATTATGTTTCACTATTAAGCTTTTACTCAGTGAGCACCAATGATCAGTTTAGAATGATCATTTTAACTCACCGATCAACTTGACATGTCCGTACAAAATCGTCCGTAACTTTTGATTCAGAGCTCAGAATAGCACGAATCCAATGCCCACGTTAAGCTAATTCAATTTCCTATATTGAGAAAAAAATTTAGACTTAAATAGCTACGATAAAGCTTCCAAGTAATCCAATCTATCACAAAAAATGCATGAGGCCATCCTATATTCTTCATTTATAAGCTTTTACTCATTGAGCACCAATTATCTGTTTAGAATTATCATTTTAACTCTCCGATCAACTTGACATGTCCGCCCAAAATTGTCAGTAACTTTTGATTCAAAGCTCAGAATGAGACGAATCGAACGTCCACTTTATGCTGGCTATATTTTCTATAGTGTGACAAAATTTAAGACTGAATAAGCTATGCCAATCTATTATAAACAGCTTGATGCCATGAATTAGGCTCCATTAATAAGCCTTTACTCAATGAGAACCAATTATCAGTTTAGAATTTCATTTTAACTTTTCGGTCAACTTGATATTTCTGCACAAAATCGTCCGTTACTTTTGATTAAGAGCGCAGAATTACACGAATCGAATGCTCATGTTAATCTCGCTCAATTTTCTATATTGTGACAAAATTTAAGACTGACATAGCTTTGTCAAAGCATCCAAGTAAACTAATCTATCGCAAACTCCATGATGCCATGAATTATGTTTCATTATTAAGGTTTTACTCAGTGAGCACCACTGATCAGTTTAGAATTATCGTTTTAACTCACCGGTCAACTTGACATGTTTGTACTAAATTGTGTGTAACTTTTGATTCAGAGCTTAAAATGCCATGAATCCAATGCCCACGTTAATCTAGCTTAATTTTTTATATTGTGACAAAATTGACTGAAATAGCTATGACAATGCCTTCAAGTAATTTTATCTATTGGAAACTGCTTGATGTCATGCCCTATAATCATTAATAAGCCTTTACTCAATGAGCAGCAATGATCTGTTTAGAATGATCATTTTAACTCACCGATCAACATGACATGTCCGCACAAAATCTTCCGTAACTTTTGATTCAGAGCTACAAGAAAGCCTCCAAGTAATCCTCCAAGTAATCCAATCTATCAAGTTAAGACTTAAATAGCTACAAGAAAGCCTCCAAGTAATCCAATCTATCGTAAAATGCATGATGCCACTGTTCTTCATTTATTAGCTTTTACTCAATGAGCACCAATGACTAAAATGTCAGTAACTTTTGATTCATCTCATTCTGAGCTTTGAATCAAAAGTTACTGACGATTTTTGGTGCACATGTCAAGTTGATCGGGGAGTTAAAATGATAATTCTAAACAGATCATTGGTGCTCAATGAGTAAAAGCTTATAAATGAAGAATATAGGATGGCATCATGCATTTTGCGATATATTGGATTACTTGGAGACGTTATTGTAGCTATTTTAGTTTTAAATTTATTCACAATATAGAAAATTGAGATAGCTTAACGTGGCTATTGGATTCGTGTCATTTCAAGCTCTGAATCAAAAGTTACGGAATATTTTGTACGTACATGTCAAGTTGATCGGTGAGTTAAAATGATCATTCTAAACTGATCATTGGTGCTCATTGAGTAAAAGCTTATTAATGAATCATAGTGCATGACATGTAGCAGTTTCCAATAGATGATGTGGGCATTGGATTCATGTCATTCTGAGCTCTGAATCAAAAATTACGGAACACTTTGCGCGGACATATCAAGTTGATCGGCGAGTTAATATGAGAATTCTAAACTGATCATTGGTTCTCATTGAGTAAAAGCTTATAAATGAAGAATAGTGCATGGCATCATGCATTTTCTGATAGATTGGATTACTTGGAGGCTTTCTTGTAGCTATTTAAGTCTTAACTTGATAGATTGGATTACTTGTAGGAATACTTATAGGCTTTCTTGTAGCTCTCAATCAAAAGTTAAGGAAGATTTTGTGCGGACATGTCATGTTGATCGGCGAGTTAAAATGAACATTCTAAACAGATCATTGCTGCTCATTGAGTAAAGGCTTATTAATGATTATAGTGCATGACATCTAGCAGTTTCCAATAGATAAAATTACTTGGAGGCATTGTCGTAGCTATTTCAGTCAATTTTGTCACAATATAGAAAATTAAGCTAGATTAATGTGGGCTTTGGACTCGTGGCATTTTTAAGCTCTGAATCAAAAGTTACGGACAATTTAGTACAAACATGTCAAGTTGGCCGGTGAGTTAAAATGATAATTCTAAACTGATCAGTGGTGCTCACTGAGTAAAAGCTTGATAAGGAAACATAATTCATGGCATCATGGAGTTTGCAATAGATTAGATTACTTGGAGGCTTTGTCAAAGCTATTTCAGTCTTAAATTTTTTCACAATATAGAAAATTGAGCTAGCTTAACATGAGCATTTGACTTGTGTCATTCTGAGCTCTGAATCAAAAGTTACGGAAGATTTTGTGCGGAAATATCATGTTGACCAAAAAGTTAAAATGAAATTCTAAACTGATCATTGGTGCTCATTGAGTAAAGGCTTATTTATGAAGCATAATTCATGGCATCAAGCAGTTTATAATAGATTGTCATAGCTATTTCAGTCTTAAATTTTGTCACACTATAGAAAGTAGAGCTAGCTTAAAGTGGGCGTTTGATTCGTCTCATTATGAGCTTTGAATCAAAAGTTACTGACGATTTTTGGAGGACATATCAAGTTGATCGGAGAGTTAAAATGATAATTCTAAACAGATCTTTGGTGCTCAATGAGTAAAAGCTTATACATGAAGAATAGTGCATGGCAGCATGCATTTTCCGATAGATTAGATTACTTGGAGGTTTTCTTGTAGCTATTTAAGTCTTAACTTCATAGATTGGATTACTTGGAGGATTACTTAGAGGCTTTCTTGTAGCTCTAAATCAAAAGTTATGGAAGATTTTGTGCGGACATGTCATGTTGATCGGCGAGTTAAAATGATCATTCTAAACAGATCATTGCTGCTCATTGAGTAAAGGCTTATTAATGATTATAGTGCATGACATCAAGCAGTTTCCAATAGATAAAATTACTTGGAGGCATTGTCGTAGCTATTTAAGTCAATTTTGCCACAATATAGAAAATTAAGCTAGATTAACGTGGCTCTTGGATTCATGGCATTTTAAGCTCTGAATCAAAAGTTACAGACAATTTCATACAAACATGTCAAGTTGACCGTTGAGTTAAAATGATAATTCTAAACTGATCAGTAGTGCTCACTGTGTAAAAGCTTAATAATAAAACATAATTCATGCCATCATGGAGTTTGCTATAGATTAGATTACTTGGAGGCTTTGTCAAAGCTATTTCAGTCTTAAATTTTGTCGCAATATAGAAAATTGAGCTAGCTTAACATGAGCATTTGATTCATGTCATTCTGAGCTCTGAATCGAAAGTTACGGACAATTTTGTGCGAAAATAACAAGTTGACCGAAAAGTTAAAATGAAATTCTAAACTGATCATTGGTGCTCATTGAGTAAAGGCTTATTAATGAAGCATAATTCATGGCATCAAGCAGTTTATAATTGATTGTCATAGCTATTTCAGTCTTAAATTTTGTCACACTATAGAAAATAGAGCTAGCTTAAAGTGGGCGTTTGATTCGTCTCATTCTCAGCTTTGAATCAAAAGTTACTAACGATTTTTGGCGGACATGTCAAGTTGATCGGCGAGTTAAAATGATAATTGTAAACAGATCATTGGTGCTCAATGAGTAAAAGCTTATAAATGAAGAAGAGTGCATGGCATCATGCATTTTCCGATAGATTAGATTACTTGGAGGTTTTCTTGTAGCTATTGAAGTCTTAACTTGATAGATTGGATTACTTGGAGGATTACTTAGAGGCTTTCTTGTAGCTCTGAATCAAACGTTATGGAAGATTTTGTGCAGACATGTCATGTTGATCAGCGAGTTAAAATGATCATTCTAAACAGATCATTGCTGCTCATTGAGTAATGGCTTATTAATGATTATAGTGCATGACATCTAGGGGTTTTCAATAGACAAAATTACTTGGAGGCATTGTCGTAGCTATTTCAGTCAATTTTGCCACAGTATAGAAGATTAAGCTAGATTAACGTGTCTGTTGGATTCATGGCATTTTAAGCTCTGAATCAAAAGTTACGGACAATTTAATACAAACATGTCAAGTTGACCGGTGAGTTAAAATGAAAAATCTAAACTGATCAGTGGTGCTCACTGTGTAAAAGCTTAATAATAAAACATAATTCATGGCATCATGGAGTTTGCTACATATTAGATTACTTGGAGGCTTTGTCAAAGCTATTTCAGTCTTAAATTTTGCCACAATTTAGAAAATTGAGCAAGCTTAACATGAGCATTTGATTCATGTCATTCTGAGCTCTGAATCAAAAGTTACGGACGATTTTGTGCGAAAATAACAAGGTTACCGAAAAGTTAAAATGAAATTCTAAACTGATCATTGGTGCTCATTGAGTAAAGGCTTATTAATGAAGCATAATTCATGGCATCAAGCAGTTTATAATTGATTGTCATAGCTATTTCAGTCTTAAATTTTGTCACATTATAGAAAACAGAGCTAGCTTAAAGTGGGCATTTGATTCGTCTCATTCTGAGCTTTAAATCAAAAGTTACTGACGATTTTTGGCGGACATGTCAAGTTGATCGGCGAGTTAAACTGATAATTCTAAACAGATCATTGGTGCTCAATGAGTAAAAGCTTATAAATGAAGAATATAGGATGGCATCATGCATTTTTTTATATATTGGATTACTTTGAGACGTTATTGTAGCTATTTAAGTTTTAAATTTATTCAAAATATAGAAAGTTGAGATAGCTTAACGTGGGTATTGGATTCGTGTCATTCTCAGCTCTAAATCAAAAGTTACAGAACATTTTGTACAGACATGTCAAGTTGATCTGTGAGTTAAAATGATCATTCTAAACTGATCGTTGGTGCTCATTGAGTAAAAGCTTATTAATGAATCATAGTGCATGACATCTAGCAGTTTCCAATAGATAACGTGGCATTGGATTCATGTCATTATGAGCTCTGAATCAAAAGTTACGGAAGATTTTTTACGGACATGTCAAGTTGATCGGCGAGTTAATATGATAATTCTAAACTGATCTCATTGAGTAAAAGCTTATAAATGAAGAATAGTGCATGGCATCATGCATTTTCCGATAGATTGGATTACTTGGACGCTTTCTTGTAGCTATTTATGTCTTAACTTGATAGATTTGATTACTTGGAGGATTACTTGGAGGCTTTCTTGTAGCTCTGAATCAAAAGTTACGGAAGATTTTGTGCGGACATGTCATGTTGATCGGCGAGTTAAAATGATCATTCTAAAAAGATCATTGCTGCTCATTGAGTAAAGGCTTATTAATGATTATAGTGCATGACATCTAGCAGTTTCCAATAGATAAAATTACTTGGAGGCATTGTCGTAGCTATTTCAGTCAATTTTGCCACAATATAGAAAATTAAGCTAGATTAACGTGGGCGTTGGATTCGTGGCATTTTAAGCTCTGAATCAAAAGTTACGGACAATTTAGTACAAACATGTCAAGTTGACCGGTGAGTTAAAATGATAATTCTAAACTGATCAGTGGTGCTCACTGAGTAAAAGCGTAATAATGAAACATAATTCATGGCATCATGGAGGTCGCGATAGATTAGTTTACTTGGATGCTTTGTTAAAGCTATCTCAATCTTAAATTTTGTCACAATATAGAAAATTGAGCTAGATTAACATGAACATTTGATTCGTGTCATTCTGAGCTCAGAATCTAAAGCTATGGACGATTTGGTGCGGAAATATCAAGTTGACCGAACATTTAAAAGATAATTCTAAACTGATCATAGGTACTCATTGAGTAAAGGCTTATTAATGAAGCATAATTCATGGCATCAAGCAGTTTACAATAGATTGTCATAGCTATTTCAATCTTACATTTTGTCACACTATAGAAAATAGAGCTAGCTTAAAGTGGGCGTTTGATTCGTCTCATTCTGAGCTTTGAATCAAAAGTTACTGACAATTTTGGGCGGACATGTAAGTTGATCGGTGAGTTAAAATGATAGTTCTAAACAGACCATTGGTGCTCAATGAGTAAAAGCTTATAAATGAAGAAGATAGGATGGCATCATGCATTTTTGTGTGATAGATTGGATTACTTGGAAGCTTTATCGTAGCTATTTAAGTCAAAAAAAATTTCACAATATAGAAAATTGAGTTAGCTTAACGTGGGCATTGGATTCGTGCCATTCTGAGCTCTGAATCAAAAGTTACGGAAGATTTTGTACGGACATGTCAAGTTGATTGGGGAGTTAAAATTATCATTCTAAACTAATCATTGGTGCTCATTGAGTAAAAGCTTATAAATGAATCATAATGCATGACATCTAGCAGTTTCCAATAGATAACGTGGGCATTGGATTCATGTCATTCTGAGCTCTAAATCAAAAGTTACGGAAGATTTTGTACGGACATGTCAAGTTGATCGGCGAGTTAATATTTTAATTCTAAACTGATCAATGGTGCTCATTGAGTAAAAGCTTATCAATGAAGAATAGTGCATGGCATCATGCATTCTCTGATAGATTAGGTTACTTGGAGGTTTTCTTGTAGCTATTTAAGTCTTAACTTGATAGATTGAATTACTTGGAGGATTACTTGGAGGCTTTCTTGTAGCTCTGAATCAAAAGTTACGGAAGATTTTGTGTGGACATTTCATATTGATCGGCGAGTTAAAATGATCATTCTAAACAGATCATTGCTGCTCATTGAGTAAAGGCTTATTAATGATTATAGTGCAAGACACCTAGCAGTTTCCAATATATAAATTCACTTGGAGGCATTGTCGTAGCTATTTCAGTCAATTTTGCCACAGTATAGAAAATTAAGCTAGATTAACGTGGGTGTTTGATTTATGGCATTTTAAGCTCTGAATCAAAAGTTACGGACAATTTAATACAAACATGTCAAGTTGACCGGGAGTTAAAATGATAATTCTAAACTGATCAGTGGTGCTCATTGAGTAAAAGCTTAATAATGAAACATAATTAATGGCATCATGGAGTTTGCGATAGATTAGGTTACTTGGAGGCTTTGTCAAAGCTATTTTAGTCTTAAATTTTGTCACAATATAGAAAATTGAGCTAGCTTAATATGAGCATTTGATTCGTGTCATTCTGAGCTCTGAATCAAAAGTTACGGAAGATTTTGTGCGGAAATATCAAGTTGACCGAAAAGTTAAAATGAAATTCTAAACTGATCATTGGTGCTCATTGAGTAAAGGCTTTTTAATGAAGCATAATTCATGGCATCAAGCAGTTTATAATTGACTTCATAGCTATTTCAGTCTTAAATTTTGTCACACTATTGAAAATAGAGCTAACTTAAAGTGGGCGTTTGATTCGTCTCATTCTGAGCTTTGAATCAAAAGTCACTGACGATTTTGGGCGGACATGTCAAGTTGATCAGCGAGTTAAAATGACAATTCTAAACAGATCATTGGTGCTCAATGAATAAAAGCTTATAAATGAAGAATATAGGATGGCATCATGCATTTTTTTATATATTGGATTACTTGGAGACGTTATCGTAGCTATTTAAGTTTTAAATTTAATCGAAATATAGAAAATTGAGATAGCTTAACGTGGGTATTGGATTCGTGTTATTCTGAGCTCTGAATCAAAAGTTACGGAAGATTTTGTACGGACATGTCAAGTTGATCTGTGAGTTAAAATGATCATTCTAAACTGATCATTGGTGCTCATTGAGTAAAAGCATATTAATGAATCATAGTGCATGACATCTATCTGTTTCCAATAGATACCGTGGGCATTGGATTCATGTCATTCTGTGCTCTAAATCAAAAGTTACGGAAGATTTTGTACGGACATGTCAAGTTTATTGGCGAGTTAATATGATAATTCTAAACTAATCATTGGTGCTCATTGAGTAAAAGCTTATAAATGAAGAATACTGCATGGCATCATGCATTTTCCGATAGATTGGATTACTTAGAGCTTTCTTGTAGCTATTTAAGTCTTAACTTGATATATTTGATTACTTGGACGATTACTTGGAGGCTTCCTTGTAGCTCTGAATCAAAAGTTACGGAAGATTTTGTACGGACATGTCATGTTGATCGGCGAGTTAAAATGATCATTCTAAACAGATCATTGCTGCTCATCGAGTAAAGGCTTATTAATGATTATAGTGCATGACATCTAGCAGTTTCCAATAGATAAAATTACTTCGAGGCATTGTCGTAGCTATTTCAGTCAATTTTGTCACAATATAGAAAATTAAGCTAGATTAATGTGGGCGTTGGATTCGTGGCATTTTAAGCTCTGAATCGAAAGTTACGGACAAATTAGTACAAACATGTCAAGTTGACAGGTGAGTTAAAATGATAATTCTAAACTGATCAGTGGTGCTCACTGAGTAAAAGCTTAAGAATGAAACATAATTCATGGCATCATGTAGTTTGCGATAGATTAGATTACTTGGAGGCTTTGTCAAGGCTATTTCAGTCTTAAATTTTGTCACAATATAGAAAATTGAGCTAGCTTAACGTGAGCATTTGATTCATGTCATTCTGAGCTATCAATCAAAAGTTACCGACGATTTTGTGTGGAAATATCAAGTTGACCAAAAAGTTAAAATGAAATTCTAAACTGATCATTGGTGCTCATTGAGTAAAGGCTTATCAATGAAGCATAATTCATGGCATCAAGCAGTTTATAATTGATTGTCATAACGATTTCAGTCTTAAAATTTGTTACACTATAGAAAATACAGCTACCTTAAAGTGGGCGTTTGATTCGTCTCATTCTGAGCTTTGAATCAAAAGTTACTGATGATTTTTGGCGGACATGTCAAGTTGATCGGGGAGTTAAAATGATAATTCTAAACAGATCATTGGTGCTCAATGAGTAAAAGCTTATAAATGAAGAATATAGGATGGCATCATGCATTTTGCGATATATTGGATTACTTGGAGACGTTATTGTACCTATTTAAGTTTTAAATTTATTCACAATATAGAAAATTGAGATAGCTTAAAGTGGGTATTGGATTCGTGTCATTCTGATCTCTGAATCAAAATTTACGGAAGATTTTGTACGGACATGTCAAGTCGATCGGTGAGTTAAAATGATCATTCTAAACTGATCGTTGGTGCTCATTGAGTAAAAGCTTATTAATGAATCATAGTGCACGACATCTAGCAGTTTCCAATAGATAACGTGGGCATTGGAGTCATGTCATTCTGAGCTCTGAATCAAAAGTTACAGAAGATTTTGTACGGACATGTCAAGTTGATCGGCGAGTTAATATGATAATTCTAAACTGATCATTGGTTCTCATTGAGTAAAAGCTTATAAATGAAGAATAGTGCATGGCATCATGCATTTTCCGATAGATTGGATTACTTGGAGGCTTTCTTGTAGCTATTTAAGTCTTAACTTGATAGATTGGATTACTTGGAGGATTACTTGGAGGCTTTCTTGTAGCTTTGAATCACAAGTTACAAAAGATTTTGTGCGGACATGTCATGTTGATCGGCGAGTTAAAATGATCATTCTAAACAGATCATTGCTGCTCATTGAGTAAAGGCTTATTAATGATTATAGTGCATGACATCTAGCAGTTTCCAATAGATAAAATTACTTGGAGGCATTGTCGTAGCTATTTTAGTCAATTTTGCCACAGTATAGAAAATTAAGCTAGATTAACGTGGGTGTTGGATTTATGGCATTTTAAGCTCTGAATCAAAAGTTACGGACAATTTAATACAAACATGTCAAGTTGACCGGTGAGTTAAAATGATAATTCTAAACTGATCAGTGGTGCTAATTGAGTAAAAGCTTAATAATGAAACATAATTAATGGCATCATGGAGTTTGCGATAGATTAGATTACTTGGAGGCTTTGTCAAAGCTATTTTAGTCTTAGGTTTTGTCACAATATAGAAAATTGAGCTAGCTTAACATGAGCATTTGATTCGTGTCATTCTGAGCTCTGAATCAAAAGTTACGGACGATTTTGTGCGGAAATATCAGGTTGACCGAAAAGTTAAAATGAAATTCTAAACTGATCATTGGTGCTCATTGAGTAAAGGCTTACTAATGAAGCATAATTCATGGCATCAAGCAGTTTATAATTGACTTCATAGCTATTTCAGTCTTAAATTTTGTCACACTATTGAAAATAGAGCTAACTTAAAGTGGGCGTTTGATTCGTCTCATTCTGAGCTTTGAATCAAAAGTCACTTACGATTTTGGGCGGACATGTCAAGTTGATCGGCGAGTTAAAATGATAATTCTAAACAGATCATTGGTGCTCAATGAGTAAAAGCTTATAAATGTAGAATATAAGATGGCATCATGCATTTTTTTATATATTGGATAACTTGGAGACGTTATTGTAGCTATTTCAGTTTTAAATTTAATCAAAATATAGAAAATTGAGATAGCTTAACGTGGGTATTGGATTCGTGTTATTCTGAGCTCTGAATCAAAAGTTACGGAAGATTTTGTACGGACATGTCAAGTTGATCTGTGAGTTAAAATGATCATTCTAAACTGATCATTGGTGCTCATTGAGGAAAAGCTTATTAATTAATCATAGTGCATGACATCTAATAGTTTCCAATAGATAACGTGGGCATTGGATTCATGTCATTCTGAGCTCTGAATCAAAAGTTACGGAAGATTTTGTACGGACATGTCAAGTTGATCGGCGAGTTAATATGATAATTCTAAATTGATCATTGGTGCTCATTGAGTAAAGGCTTATAAATGAAGAATAGTGCATGGCATCATGCATTTTCCGATAGATTGGATTACTTGGAGCTTTCTTGTAGCTATTTAAGTCTTAACTTGATAGATTTGATTACTTGGCGATTACTTGGAGGCTTTCTTGTAGCTCTGAATCAAAAGTTACGGAAGATTTTGTGCGGACATGTCATGTTGATCGGCGAGTTAAAATGATCATTCTAAACAGATCATTGCTGCTCATTGAGTAAAGGCTTATTAATGATTATAGTGCATGACATCTAGCAGTTTCCAATATATAAAATTACTTCGAGGCATTGTCGTAGCTATTTCAGTCAATTTTGTCACAATATAGAAAATTAAGCTAGATTAATGTGGGCATTGGATTCGTGGCATTTTAAGCTCTGAATCAAACGTTACGGACAATTTAGTACAAACATGTCAAGTTGACCGGTTAGTTAAAATGATAGTTCTAAACTGATCAGGGGTGCTCACTGAGTAAAAGCTTAATAATGAAACATAATTCATGGCATCATGAAGTTTGTGATAGATTAGATTACTTGGAGGCTTTTTCAAGGCTATTTTAGTTTTAAATTTTGTCACAATATAGAAAATTGAGCTAGCTTAACGTGAGCATTTGATTCGTGTCATTTTGAGCTCTGAATCCAAAGTTACGGACGATTTTGTGCGGAAATATCAAGTTGACCGAAAAATTAAAATGAAATTCTAAACTGATCATTGATGCTCATTGAGTAAAGTCTTTTTAATGAAGCATAATTCATGGCATCAAGCAGTTTATAATAGATTGTCATAGCTATTTCAGTCTTAAATTTTGTCACACTATAGAAAATAGAGCTAGCTTAAAGTGGGCGTTTGATTCGTCTCAATCTGAGCTTTGAATCAAAAGTTACTGACGATTTTGGGCGGACATGTCAAGTTGATTGGCGAGTTAAAATGATAATTCTAAACAGATCATTGGTGCTCAATGAGTAAAACCTTATAAATGAAGAATATAGGATGGCATCATGCATTTTTCAATATATTGGAGTACTTGGAGACGTTATTGTAGCTATTTAAGTTTTAAATTGATTCACAATATAGAAAATTGAGATAGCTTAACGTGGGTATTGGATTCGTGTCATTCTGAGCTCTGAATCAAAAGTTACGGAAGATTTTGTACGGACATGTCAAGTTCATCGGTGAGTTAAAATGATCATTCTAAACTGATCATTGGTGCTCATTGAGTAAAAGCGTATTAATGAATCATAGTGCATGACATCTAGCAGTTTCTAATAGATAACGTGGGCATTGGATTCATGTCATTCTTAGCTTTGAATCAAAAGTTACAGAAGATTTTGTACGGACATGTCAAGGTTATCGGCGAGTTATTATGATAATTCTAAACTGATCATTGGTGCTCATTGAGTAAAAGCTTATAAATGAAGAATAGTGCATGGCATCATGCATTTTCCGATAGATTGGATTACTTGGAGGCTTTCTTGTAGCTCTGAATCAAAAGTTACGGAAGATTTTGTGCGGACATGTCATGTTGATCGGCGAGTTAAAATGATCATTCTAAACAGATCATTGCTGCTCATTGAGTAAAGGCTTATTAATGATTATAGTGCATGACATCTAGCAGTTTCCAATAGATAAAATTACTTGGAGGCATTGTCGTAGCTATTTCAGTCAATTTTGTCACAATATAGAAAATTAAGCTAGATTAACGTGGGCGTTGGATTCGTGGCATTTTAAGCTCTGAATCAAAAGTTACGGACAATTTAGTACAAACATGTCAAGTTGACCGGTGAGTTAAAATGATAATTCTAAACTGATCAGTGGTGCTCACTGAGTAAAAGCGTAATAATGAAACATAATTCATGGCATCATGGAGGTCGCGATAGATTAGTTTACTTGGATGCTTTGTTAAAGCTATCTCAGTCTTAAATTTTGTCACAATATAGAAAATTGAGCTAGATTAACATGACCATTTGATTCGTGTCATTCTGAGCTCAGAATCTAAAGCTATGGACGATTTGGTGCGGAAATATCAAGTTGACCGAACATTTAAAAGATAATTCTAAACTGATCATAGGTACTCATTGAGTAAAGGCTTATTAATGAAGCATAATTCATGGCATCAAGCAGTTTACAATAGATTGTCATAGCTATTTCAGTCTTAAATTTTGTCACACTATAGAAAACAGAGCTAGCTTAAAGTGAGCGTTTGATTCGTCTCATTCTTAGCTTTGAATCAAAAGTTACTGACAACTTTGGGCGGACATGTCAAGTTGATCGGCGAGTTAAAATGACAATTCTAAACAGACCATTGGTGCTCAATGAGTAAAAGCTTATAAATGAAGAAGATAGGATGGCATCATGGATTTTTTTGTGATAGATTGGATTACTTGGAAGCTTTATCATAGCTATTTAAGTCTAAATTTTTTTCACAATATAGAAAATTGAGTTAGCTTAACGTGGGCATTGGATTCGTGCCATTCTGAGCTCTGAATAAACAGTACGGAAGATTTTGGACGGACATGTCAAGTTGATCGGGGAGTTAAAATGATCATTCTAAACTGATCATTGGTTCTCATTGAGTAAAAGCTTATAAATGAATCATAATGCATGACATCTAGCAGTTTCCAATAGATAACATGGGCATTGGATTCATGTCATTCTGAGCTCTGAATCAAAAGTTACGGAAGATTTTGTAAGGACATGTCAAGTTGATCGGCGAGTTAATATGATAATTCTAAACTGATCATTGGTGCTCATTGAGTAAAAGCTTATAAATGAAGAATAGTGCATGGCATCATGCATTTTCCGATAGATTGGATTACTTGGAGGTTTTCTTGTAGCTATTTAAGTCTTAACTTGATAGATTGGATTACTTGGAGGATTACTTGGAGGCTTTCTTGTAGCTCTGAATCAAAAGTTACGGAAGATTTTGTGCGGACATGTCATGTTGATCGGCGAGTTAAAATGATCATTCTAAACAGATCATTGCTGCTCATTGAGTAAAGGCTTATTAATGATTATAGTGCATGACATCTAGCAGTTTCCAATAGATAAAATTACTTGGAGGCATTGTCGTAGCTATTTCAGTCAATTTTGTCACAATATAGAAAATTAAGCTAGATTAATGTGGGCATTGGATTCGTGGCATTTTAAGCTCTGAATCAAAAGTTACGGCCAATTTAGTACAAACATGTCAAGTTGACCGGTGAGTTAAAATGATAATTCTAAACTGATCAGTGGTGCTCACTGAGTAAAAGCTTAATAATGAAACATAATTCATGGCATCATGGAGTTTGCGATAGATTAGATTACTTGGAGGCTTTGTCAAGGCTATTTCAGTCTTAAATTTTGTCACAATATAGAAAATTGAGCTAGCTTAACATGAGCATTTGATTCGTGTCATTCTGAGCTCTGAATCAAAAGTTACGGACGATTTTGTGCGGAAATATCAAGTTGACCGAAAAGTTAAAATGAAATTCTAAACTGATCATTGGTGCTCATTGAGTAAAGGCTTATTAATGAAGCATAATTCATGGCATCAAGCAGTTTATAATTTATTGTCATAGCTATTTCAGTCTTAAATTTTGTCACACTATTGAAAATAGAGCTAGCTTAAAGTGGGCGTTTGATTAGTCTCATTCTGAGCTTTTAATCAAAAGTTACTGACGATTTTGGGCGGACATGTCAAGTTGATCGGTGAGTTAAAATGATAGTTCTAAACAGATCATTGGTGCTCAATGAGTAAAAGCTTATAAATGAAGAATATAGGATGGCATCATGCATTTTTTATATATTGGATTACTTTAGACGTTATTGTTGCTATTTAAGTTATAAATTTATTCAAAATATAGAAAATTGAGATAGCTTAACGTGGGTATTGGATTCGTGTCATTCTGAGCTCTGAATCAAAAGTTACGGAAGATTTTGTACGGACATGTCAAGTTGATCGGTGAGTTAAAATGATCATTCTAAACTGATCATTGGTGCTCATTGAGTAAAAGCTTATTAATGAATCATAGTGCATGACATCTAGCAGTTTCCAATAGATAACGTGGGCATTGGATTCATGTCATTCTTGAGCTCTGAATCAAAAGTTACGGAAGATTTTGTACGGACATGTCAAGTTGATCGGCGAGTTAATATGATAATTCTAAACTGATCATTGGTGCTCATTGAGTAAAAGCTTATAAATGAAGAATAGTGCATGGCATCATGCATTTTCCGATAGATTGGATTACTTGGAGGCTTTCTTGTAGCTATTTAAGTCTTAACTTGATAGATTTGATTACTTGGAGGATTACTTGGAGGCTTTCTTGTAGCTCTGAATCAAAAGTTACAGGAAGATTTTGTGCGGACATGTCATGTTGATCGGCGAGTTAAAATGATCATTCTAAACAGATCATTGCTGCTCATTGAGTAAAGGCTTATTAATGATTATAGTGCATGACATCTAGCAGTTTCCAATAGATAAAATTACTTCGAGGCATTGTCGTAGCTATTTCAGTCAATTTTGTCACAATATAGAAAATTAAGCTAGATTAATGTGGGCGTTGGATTCGTGGCATTTTAAGCTCTGAATCAAAAGTTACGGACAATTTAGTACAAACATGTCAAGTTGACCGGTGAGTTAAAATGATAGTTCTAAACTGATCAGGGGTGCTCACTGAGTAAAAGCTTAATAATGAAACATAATTCATGGCATCATGGAGTTTGCGATAGATTAGATTACTTGGAGGCTTTGTCAAGGCTATTTTAGTTTTAAATTTTGTCACAATATAGAAAATTGAGCTAGCTTAACGTGAGCATTTGATTCGTGTCATTTTGAGCTCTGAATCAAAAGTTACGGACGATTTTGTGCGGAAATATCAAGTTGAGAAAATGTTAAAATGAAATTCTAAACTGATCATTGGTGCTCATTGAGTAAAGGCTTATTAATGAAGCATAATTCATGGCATCAAGCAGTTTATAATTAGATTGTCATAGCTATTTCAGTCTTAAATTTTGTCACACTATAGAAAATAGAGCTAGCTTAAAGTGGGCGTTTGATTCGTCTCATTCTGAGCTTTGAATCAAAAGTTACTGACGATTTTGGGCGGACATGTCAAGTTGATCGGCGAGTTAAAATGATAATTCTAAACAGATCATTGGTGCTCAATGAGTAAAAGCTTATAAATGAAGAATATAGGATGGCATCATGCATTTTGCGATATATTGGATTACTTCGAGACGTTATTGTAGCTATTTAAGTTTTAAATTTATTCAAAATATAGAAAATTGAGATAGCTTAACGTGGGTATTGGATTCGTGTCATTCTGAGCTCTGAATCAAAAGTTACGGAAGATTTTGTACGGACATGTCAAGTTGATCTGTGAGTTAAAATGATCATTCTAAACTGATCATTGGTGCTCATTGAGTAAAAGCTTATTAATGAATCATAGTGCATGACATCTAGCAGTTTCCAATAGATAACGTGGGCATTGGATTCATGTCATTCTGAGCTCTGAATCAAAAGTTACGGAAGATTTTGTACGGACATGTCAAGTTGATCGGCGAGTTAATATGATAATTCTAAACTGATCATTGGTGCTCATTGAGTAAAAGCTTATAAATGAAGAATAGTGCATGGCATCATGCATTTTCCGATAGATTGGATTACTTGGAGGCTTTCTTGTAGCTATTTAAGTCTTAACTTGATAGATTTGATTACTTGGAGGATTACTTGGAGGCTTTCTTGTAGCTCTGAATCAAAAGTTACGGAAGATTTTGTGCGGACATGTCATGTTGATCGGCGAGTTAAAATGATCATTCTTAAACAGATCATTGCTGCTCATTGAGTAAAGGCTTATTAATGATTATAGTGCATGACATCTAGCAGTTTCCAATAGATAAAATTACTTGGAGGCATTGTCGTAGCTATTTCAGTCAATTTTGTCACAATATAGAAAATTAAGCTAGATTAATGTGGGCGTTGGATTCGTGGCATTTTAAGCTCTGAATCAAAAGTTACGGACAATTTAGTACAAACATGTCAAGTTGACCGGTGAGTTAAAATGATAATTCTAAACTGATCAGTGGTGCTCACTGAGTAAAAGCTTAATAATGAAACATAATTCATGGCATCATGGAGTTTGCGATAGATTAGATTACTTGGAGGCTTTGTCAAGGCTATTTCAGTCTTAAATTTTGTCACAATATAGAAAATTGAGCTAGCTTAACATGAGCATTTGATTCGTGTCATTCTGAGCTCTGAATCAAAAGTTACGGACAATTTTGTGCGGAAATATCAAGTTGACCGAAAAGTTAAAATGAAATTCTAAACTGATCATTGGTGCTCATTGAGTAAAGGCTTATTAATGAAGCATAATTCATGGCATCAAGCAGTTTATAATTGATTGTCATAGCTATTTCAGTCTTAAATTTTGTCACACTATAGAAAATAGAGCGAGCTTAAAGTGGGCGTTTGATTCGTCTCATTCTGAGCTTTAAATCAAAAGTTACTGACGATTTTTGGCGGACATGTCAAGTTGATCGGCGAGTTAAACTGATAATTCTAAACAGATCATTGGTGCTCAATGAGTAAAAGCTTATAAATGAAGAATATAGGATGGCATCATGCATTTTTTATATATTGGATTACTTTGAGACGTTATTGTAGCTATTTAAGTTTTAAATTTATTCAAAATATAGAAAATTGAGATAGCTTAACGTGGGTATTGGATTCGTGTCATTCTGAGCTCTGAATCAAAAGTTACGGAAGATTTTGTATGGACATGTCAAGTTGATCTGTGAGTTAAAATGATCATTCTAAACTGATCATTGGTGCTCATTGAGTAAAAGCTTATTAATGAATCATAGTGCATGACATCTAGCAGTTTCCAATAGATAACGTGGGCATTGGATTCATGTCATTCTGAGCTCTGAATCAAAAGTTACGGAAGATTTTGTACGGACATGTCAAGTTGATCGGCGAGTTAATATGATAATTCTAAACTGATCATTGGTGCTCATTGAGTAAAAGCTTATAAATGAAGAATAGTGCATGGCATCATGCATTTTCCGATAGATTGGATTACTTGGAGGCTTTCTTGTAGCTATTTAAGTCTTAACTTGATAGATTGGATTACTTGGAGGATTACTTGGAGGCTTTCTTGTAGCTCTGAATCAAAAGTTACGGAAGATTTTGTGCGGACATGTCATGTTGATCGGCGAGTTAAAATGATCATTCTAAACAGATCATTGCTGCTCATTGAGTAAAGGCTTATTAATGATTATAGTGCATGACATCTAGCAGTTTCCAATAGATAAAATTACTTCGAGGCATTGTCGTAGCTATTTCAGTCAATTTTGTCACAATATAGAAAATTAAGCTAGATTAACGTGGGCGTTGGATTCGTGGCATTTTAAGCTCTGAATCAAAAGTTACGGACAATTTAGTACAAACATGTCAAGTTGACCGGTGAGTTAAAATGATAATTCTAAACTGATCAGTGGTGCTCACTGAGTAAAAGCTTAATAATGAAACATAATTCATGGCATCATGGAGTTTGCGATAGATTAGATTACTTGGAGGCTTTGTCAAAGCTATTTCAGTCTTAAATTTTGTCACAATATAGAAAATTGAGCTAGCTTAACATGAGCATTTGATTCGTGTCATTCTGAGCTCTGAATCAAAAGTTACGGACGATTTTGTGCGGAAATATCAAGTTGACCGAAAAGTTAAAATGAAATTCTAAACTGATCATTGGTGCTCATTGAGTAAAGGCTTATTAATGAAGCATAATTCATGGCATCAAGCAGTTTATAATAGATTGTCATAGCTATTTCAGTCTTAAATTTTGTCACACTATAGAAAATAGAGCTAGCTTAAAGTGGGCGTTTGATTCGTCTCATTCTGAGCTTTGAATCAAAAGTTACTGACGATTTTGGGCGGACATGTCAAGTTGATCGGCGAGTTAAAATGATAATTCTAAACAGATCATTGGTGCTCAATGAGTAAAAGCTTATAAATGAAGAATATAGGATGGCATCATGCATTTTGCGATATATTGGATTACTTGGAGGCGTTATTGTAGCTATTTAAGTTTTAAATTTATTCACAATATAGAAAATTGAGATAGCTTAACGTGGGTATTGGATTCGTGTCATTCTGAGCTCTGAATTAAAAGTTACGGAATATTTTGTACGGACATGTCAAGTTTATCGGTGAGTTAAAATGATTATTCTAAACTGATCATTGGTGCTCATTGAATAAAAGCTTATTAATGAATCATAGTGCATGACATCTAGCAGTTTCCAATAGATAACGTGGGCATTGGATTCATGTCATTCTGAGCACTAAATAACCAGATACGGAAGATTTTGTACGGACATGTCAAGTTGATCGGCGAGTTAATATGATAATTCTAAACTGGTCATTGGTGCTCATTTAGTAAAAGCTAATAAATGAAGAACAGTGGCATCATGCATTTTACGATAGATTGGATTAGTTGGAGGCTTTCTTGTAGCTATTTAAGTCTTAACTTGATAGATTGGATTACTTGGAGGATTACTTGGAGGCTTTCTTGTAGCTCTGAATCAAAAGTTACGGAAGATTTTGTGCGGACATGTCATGTTGATCGGCGAGTTAAAATGATCATTCTAAACAGATCATTGCTGCTCATTGAGTAAAGACTTATTAATGATTATAGTGCATGACATCTAGCAGTTTCCAATAGATAAAATTACTTCGAGGCATTGTGGTAGCTATTACGGTCAATTTTGTCACAATATAGAAAAGTAAGCTAGATTAACGTGGGCGTTGGATTCGTGGCATTTTACGCTCTGAATCAAAAGTTACGGACAATTTAGTACAAACATGTCAAGTTAACCGAAGAGTTAAAATGATAATTCTAAACTGATCAGTGGTGCTCACTGCATAAAAGCTTAATAATGAAACATAATTCATGGCATCATGGAGTTTGCGATAGATTAGATTACTTGGAGGCTTTGTCAAAGCTATTTCAGTCTTAAATTTTTTTACAATATAGAAAATTGAGCTAGCTTAACATGAGCATTTGATTCATATCATTCTGAGCTCTGACTCAAAAGATACTGACGATTTTGTGCGGAAATATCAAGTTGACCGAAAAGTTAAAATGAAATTCTAAACTTATCATTGGTGCTCATTTAGTAAAGGCTTATTAATGAAGCATAATTCATGGCATCAAGCAGTTTATATTAGATTGTCATAGCTATTTCAGTCTTTAATTTTGTCACACCATAGAAAATAGAGCTAGCTTAAAGTGGGCGTTTGATTCATCTCATTCTGAGCTTTGAATCAAAAGTTACTGACGATTTTCGGCGGACATGTCAAGTTGATCGGCGAGTTAAAATGATAATTCTAAACAGATCATTGGTGCTCAATGAGTAAAAGCTTATAAATGAAGAATATAGGATGGCATCTTGCACTTTGCGATATATTGGATTACTTGGAGGCGTTATTGTAGCTATTTAAGTTTTAAATTTATTCACAATATAGAAAATTGAGATAGCTTAAAGTGGGTATTGGATTCGTGTCATTCTGATCTCTGAATCAAAATTTACGGAAGATTTTGTACGGACATGTCAAGTCGATCGGTGGGTTAAAATGATCATTCTAAACTGATCATTGGTGCTCATTGAGTAAAAGCTTATTAATGAATCATAGTGCATGACATGTAGCAGTTTCCAATAGATGACGTGGGCATTCGATTCATGTCATTCTGAGCTCTGAATCAAAAATTACGGAAGACTTTGCACGGACATATCAAGTTGATCGGCGAGTTAATATGAGAATTCTAAACTGATCATTGGTTCTCATTGAGTAAAAGCTTATAAATGAAGAATAGTGCATGGCATCATGCATTTTCCGATAGATTGGATTACTTGGAGGCTTTCTTGTAGCTATTTAAGTCTTAACTTGATTGATTGGATTACCTGGAGGGATTACTTGGAGGCTTTCTTGTAGCTCTGAATCACAAGTTACGAAAGATTTTGTGCGGACATGTCATGTTGATCGGCGAGTTAAAATGATCATTCTAAACAGATCATTGCTGCTCATTGAGTAAGGGCTTATTAATGATTATAGTGCATGACATCTAGCAGTTTCCAATAGATAAAATTACTTGGAGGCATTGTCGTAGCTGTTTCAGTCAATTTTGTCACAATATAGAAAATTAAGCTAGATTAACGTGGGCGTTGGATTCGTCGCATTTTAAGCTCTGAATCAAAACTTACGGCCAATTTAGTACAAACATGTCAAGTTGACCGGTGAGTTAAAATGATAATTCTAAACTGATCAGTTGTGCTCACTGAGTAAATGCTTAATACTGAAACCTAATTCATGGCATCATGGAGTTTGCGATAGATTAGTTTACTTGGATGCTTTGTCAAAGCTATTTCAGTCTTAAATTTTGTCACAATATAGAAAATTGAGCTAGATTAACATGAGCATTTGATTCGTGTCATTCTGAGCTCAGAATCAAAAGTTACGGACGATTTTGTGCGGAAATATCAAGTTGACCGAAAATTTAAAATGATAATTCTAAACTTATCATTGGTGCTCATTGAGTAAAGGCTTATTAATGAAGCATAATTCATGGCATCAAGCAGTTTACAATAGATTGTCATAGCTATTTCAGTCTTAAATTTTGTCACACTATAGAAAATAGAGCTAGCTTAAAGTGGGCGTTTGATTCGTCTCATTCTGAACTTTGAATCAAAAGTTACTGTCGATTTTTTGCGGGCATGTCAAGTTGATCAGCGAGTTAAAATGATAATTCTAAACAGATCATTGGTGTTCAATGAGTAAAAGCTTATAAATGAAGAATATAGGATGGCATCATGCATTTTGCGATATATTGGATTACTTGGAGACGTTATTGTAGCTATTTAAGTTTTAAATTTATTCAAAATATAGAAAATTAAGATAGCTTAACGTGGGTATTGGATTCATGTCATTTGAAGCTCTGAATCAAAAGTTACGGAAGATTTGGTATGGACATGTCAAGTCGATCGGTGAGTTAAAATGATCATTCTAAACTGATCGTTGGTGCTCATTGAGTAAAAGCTTATTAATGAATCATAGTGCACGACATCTAGCAGTTTCCAATAGATAACGTGGGCATTGGAGTCATGTCATTCTGAGCTCTGAATCAAAAGTTACAGAAGATTTTGTACGGACATGTCAAGTTGATCGGCGAGTTAATATGATAATTCTATACTGATCATTGGTGCTCGTTGAGTAAAAGCTTATAAATGAAGAATAGTGCATGGCATCATGCATTTTCCGATAGATTGGATTACTTGGAGGCTTTCTTGTAGCTATTTAAGTCTTAACTTGATAGATTGGATTACTTGTAGGAATACTTATAGGCTTTCTTGTAGCTCTCAATCAAAAGTTAAGGAAGATTTTGTGCGGACATGTCATGTTGATCGGCGAGTTAAAATGAACATTCTAAACAGATCATTGCTGCTCATTGAGTAAAGGCTTATTAATGATTATAGTGCATGACATCTAGCAGTTTCCAATAGATAAAATTACTTCGAGGCATTGTCGTAGCTATTTCAGTCAATTTTGTCACAATATAGAAAATTAAGCTAGATTAACGTGGGCGTTGGATTCGTTGCATTTTAAGCTCTGAATCAAAAGTTATGGACAATTTAGTACAAACATGTCAAGTTGATCGGTGAGTTAAAATGATAATTCTAAACTGATCAGTGGTGCTCACTGAGTAAAAGCTTAATAATGAAACATAATTCATGGCATCATGGAGTTTGCGATAGATTAGATTACTTGGAGGCTTTGTCAAAGCTATTTCAGTCTTAAATTTTGTCACAATATAGAAAATTGAGCTAGCTTAACATGAGCATTTGACTCGTGTCATTGTGAGCTCTGAATCAAAAGTTACGAACGATTTTGTGCGGAACTATCAAGTTGACCAAAAAGTTAAAATGAAATTCTAAACTGATCATTGGTGCTCATTGAGTAAAGGCTTATTAATGAAGCATAATTCATGGCATCAAGCAGTTTATAATTGATTGTCATAGCTATTTCAGTCTTAAATTTTGTCACACGATAGAAAATAGAGCTAGCTTAAAGTGGCCGTTGATTCATCTCATTCTGAGCTTTGAATCAAAAGTTACTGACGATTTTGGGCAGACATGTCAAGTGGATGGGCGAGTTAAAATGATAATTCTAAACAGATCATTGGTGCTCAATGAGTAAAAGCTTATAAACGAAGAATATAGGATGGCATCATGCATTTTGTGATATATTGGATTACTTGGAGGCGTAATTGTAGCTATTTAAAATTTAAATTTATTCACAATATAGAAAATTGAGATAGCTTAACGTGGGTATTGGATTCGTGTCATTCCGAGCTCTGAATCAAAAGTTACGGAAGATTTTGTACGGACATGTCAAGTTGATTGGTGAGTGAAAATGATTATTCTAAACTGATCATTGGTGCTCATTGAGTAAAAGCTTATTATTGAATCATAGTGCATGACATCTAGCAGTTTCCAATAGATAACGTGGGCATTGGATTCATGTCATTCTGAACTCTGAATCAAAAGTTACGGAAGATTTTGTACGGATGTGTCAAGTTGATCGGCGAGTTAATATGATAATTCTAAACTGATCATTGGTTCTCATTGAGTAAAAGCTTATAAATGAAGAATAGTGCATGGCATCATGCATTTTCTGATAGATTGGATTACTTGGAGGCTTTCTTGTAGCTATTTAAGTCTTAACTTGATAGATTGGATTACTTGTAGGAATACTTATAGGCTTTCTTGTAGCTCTCAATCAAAAGTTAAGGAAGATTTTGTGCGGACATGTCATGTTGATCGGCGAGTTAAAATGAACATTCTAAACAGATCATTGCTGCTCATTGAGTAAAGGCTTATTAATGATTATAGTGCATGACATCTAGCAGTTTCCAATAGATAAAATCACTTCAGTCAATTTTAAACTACTTCAGTCAATTTTAAATTACTTTCTTGTAGCTATTTCAGTCAATTTTGTCACAATATAAAAAATTAACCTAGATTAATGTGGGCCTTGGATTCGTGGCATTTTAAGCTCTGAATCTAAAGTTACAGAAAATTTAGTACAAACATGTTAGGTTGACCGGTGAGTTAAAATGATAATTCTAAACTGATCAGTGGTGCTCACTGAGTAAAAGCTTAATAATGAAACATAATTCATGGCAACATGGAGTTTGCAATAGATTAGATTACTTGGAGGCTTTGTCAAAGCTATTTCAGTCTTAAATTTTGTCACAATATAGAAAATTGAGCTAGCTTAACATGAGCAATTGATTGGTGTCATTCTGACCTCTGAATGAAAAGTTACTGACGATTTTGTGTGGAAATATCAAGTTGACCGAAAAGTTAAAATGAAATTCTAAACTGATCATTGGTGCTCATTGAGTAAAGGCTTATTAATGAATCATAATTCATGGCATCAAGCAGTTTATAATTGATTGTCATAGCTATTTCAGTCTTAAATTTTGTCACACTATTGAAAATAGAGCTAGCTTAAAGTGGGCGTTTGATTCGTCTCATTCTAAGCTTTTAATCAAAAGTTACTGACGATTTTGGGCGGACATGTCAAGTTGATCGGTGAGTTAAAATGATAGTTCTAAACAGATCATTGGTGCTCAATGAGTAAAAGCTTATAAATGAAGAATATAGGATGGCATCATGCATTTTTTTATATATTGGATTACTTTGAGACGTTATTGTACCTATTTAAGTTTTAAATTTATTCACAATATAGAAAATTGAGATAGCTTAACGTGGGTATTGGATTCGTGTCATTCTGAGCTCTGAATCAAAAGTTACAGAAGATTTTGTACGGACATGTCAAGTTGATCTGTGAGATAAAATGGTCATTCTAAACTGATCATTGGTGCTCACTGAGTAAAAGCTTATAAATGAATCATAATGCATGACATCTAGCAGTTTCCAACAGATAACGTGGGCATTGGATTCATGTCATTCTGAGCTCCAAATCAAAAGTTACGGAATATTTTGTACGGACATATCAAGTTGATCGGCGAGTTAATATGATAATTCTAAACTGATCATTGGTGCTCATTGAGTAAAAGCTTATCAATGAAGAATAGTGCATGGCATCATGCATTTTCCGATAGATTAGATTACATGGAGGCTTTATTGTAGCTATTTAAGTCTTAACTTGATAGATTTGATTACTTGAATGATTACTTGGAGGCTTTCTTGTAGCTCTGAATCAAAAGTTATGGAAGATTTTGTGTGGGCATGTCATGTTGATCGGCGAGTTAAAATGATCATTCTAAACAGATCATTGCTGCTCATTGAGTAAAGGCTTATTAATGATTATAGTGCATGACATCTAGCAGTTTCAAATAGATAAAATTACTTCGAGACATTGTCGTAGCTATTAGAAAAATAAGCTAGATTAATGTGGGCGTTGGATTCGTTGCATTTTATGCTCATAATCAAAAGTTACGGACAATTTTGTACAAACATGTCAAGTTGATCGGTGAGTTAAAATGATAATTCTAAACTGATCAGTGGTGCTCATTTAGTAAAAGCTTAATAAGGAAACATAATTCATGGCATCATGGAGTTTGCTATAGATTAGATTACTTGGAGGCTTTGTCATAGCTATTTCAGTCTTAAATTATGTCACAATATATAAAATTGAGCTAGCTTAACATGAGCATTTGACTTGTGTCATTCTAAGCTCTGAATCAAAAGTTACGGACGATTTGGTGCGGAAATATCAAGTTGACCGAAAAGTTAAAATGAAATTCTAAACTGATCATTGGTGCTCATTGAGTAAAGGCTTATTAATGAAGTATAATTCATGGCATCAAGCAGTTTATAATAGATTTTCATAGCTATTTCATTCTTAAATTTTGTCACACTATAGAAAATAGAGCTAGCTTAAAGTGGGCGTTTGATTCGTCTCATTCTGAGCTTTGAATCAAAAGTTACTGATGATTTTTGGCGGACATGTCAAGTTGATTGGCGAGTTAAAATGATAATTCTAAAGAGATCATTGGTGCTCAATGAGTAAAAGCTTATAAATGAAGAATAATTCATGGCATCATGCAGTTTCGATATAGATTGGATTACTTGGAGGCTTTGTCAAAGCTATTTCAGTCTTAAATTTTGTCACAATATAGAAAATTGTGCTAGCTAAACATGAGCATTTGATTCGTGTCATTCTGAGCTCAGAATCAAAAGTTACAGACGATTTTGTGCGGAAATATCAAGTTGACCGAAAATTTAAAATGATAATTCTAAACTGATTATTGGTGCTCATTGAGTAAAGGCTTATTAATGAAGCATAATTCATGGCATCAAGCAGTTTACAATAGATTGTCATAGCTATTTCAGTCTTAAATTTTGTCACACTATAGAAAATAGAGCTAGCTTAAAGTGGGCGTTTGATTCGTCTCATTCTCAGCTTTGAATCAAAAGTTACTGACGATTTTGGGCGGACATGTCAAGTTGATCGGCGAGTTAAAATGACAATTCTAAACAGATCATTGGTGCTCAATGAGTAGAAGCTTATAAATGAAGAATATAGGATGGCATCATGCATTTTTGTGATAGATTGGATTACTTGGAAGCTTTATCATAGCTACTTAAGTCTAAATTTTTTTCACAATATAGAAAATTGAGTTAGCTTAACGTGGGCATTGGATTCGTGCCATTCTGAGCTCTGAATCAAAAGTTACGGAAGATTTTGTACGGACATGTCAAGTTGATCGGGGAGTTAAAATGATCATTCTAAACTGATCATTGGTGCTCATTGAGTAAAAGCTTTTAAATGAATCATAATGCATGACATATAGCAGTTTCCAATAGATA
>CM032164.1:7973412-8021324 GCA_018901935.1 Pugionium cornutum
TGAATTATGTTTCATTATTAAGCTTTTACTCAATGAGCACCACTGATCAGTTTAGAATTATCATTTTAACTCAACGGTCAACTTGACATGTTTGTACTAAATTTTCCGTAACTTTTGATTCAGAGCTTAAAATGCCATGAATCCAACGCCCACATTAATCTAGCTTAATTTTCTATATTGTGACAAAATTGACTGAAATAGCTACGACAATGCCTCGAAGTAATTTTATCTATTGGAAACTGCTAGATGTCATGCACTATAATCATTAATAAGCCTTTACTCAATGAGCAGCAATGATCTGTTTAGAATGATCATTTTAACTCGCCGATCAACATGACATGTCCGCACAAAATCTTTTGTAACTTGTGATTCAAAGCTACAAGAAAGCCTCCAAGTAATCCTCCAAGTAATCCAATCTATCAAGTTAAGACTTAAATAGCTACAAGAAAGCCTCCAAGTAATCCAATCTATCGGAAAATGCATGATGCCATGCACTATTCTTCATTTATAAGCTTTTACTCAACGAGCACCAATGATCAGTATAGAATTATCATATTAACTCGCCGATCAACTTGACATGTCCGTACAAAATCTTCTGTAACTTTTGATTCAGAGCTCAGAATGACATGACTCCAATGCCCACGTTATCTATTGGAAACTGCTAGATGTCGTGCACTATGATTCATTAATAAGCTTTTACTCAATGAGCACCAACGATCAGTTTAGAATGATCATTTTAACTCACCGATCGACTTGACATGTCCATACAAAATCTTCCGTAACTTTTGATTCAGAGCTTCAAATGACACGAATCCAATACCCACGTTAAGCTATCTCAATTTTCTATATTGTGAATAAATTTAAAACTTAAATAGCTACAATAACGTCTCCAAGTAATCCAATATATCGCAAAATGCATGATGCCATCCTATATTCTTCATTTATAAGCTTTTACTCATTGAGCACCAATGATCTGTTTAGAATTATCATTTTAACTCGCCGATCAACTTGACATGTCCGCCCAAAATCGTCAGTAACTTTTGATTCAAAGCTCAGAATGAGACGAATCAAACGCCCACTTTAAGCTAGCTCTATTTTCTATAGTGTGACAAAATTTAAGACTGAAATAGCTATGACAATCTATTATAAACTGCTTGATGCCATGAATTATGCTTCATTAATAAGCCTTTACTCAATGAGCACCAATGATCAGTTTAGAATTTCATTTTAAATTTTCGGTCAACTTGATATTTCCGCACAAAATCGTCCGTAACTTTTGATTCAGAGCTCAGAATGACACGAATCAAATGCTCATGTTAAGCTAGCTCAATTTTCTATATTGTGACAAAATTTAAGACTGAAATAGCCTTGACAAAGCCTCCAAGTAATCTAATCTATCGCAAACTCCATGATGCCATGAATTATATATTTCATTATTAAGCTTTTACTCAGTGAGCACCACTGATCAGTTTAGAATTATCATTTTAACTCACCGGTCAACTTGACATGTTTGTCCTAAATTGTCCGTAACTTTTGATTCAGAGCTTAAAATGTCAGGAATCCAACGCCCAGATTAATCTAGCTTAATTTTCTATATTGTGACAAAATTGACTGAAATAGCTACGACAATGCCTCCAAGTAATTTTATCTATTGGAAACTGCTAGATGTCATGCACTATAATCATTAATAAGCCTTTACTCAATGAGCAGCAATGATCTGTTTAGAATGATCATTTTAACTCGCCGATCAACATGACATGTCCGCACAAAATCTTCCGTAACTTTTGATTCAGAGCTACAAGAAAGCCTCCAAGTAATCCTCCAAGTAATCAAATCTATCAAGTTAAGACTTAAATAGCTACAAGAAAGCCTCCAAGTAATCCAATCTATCGGAAAATGCATGATGCCATGCACTATTCTTCATTTATAAGCTTTTACTCAATGAGCACCAATGATCAGTTTAGAATTATCATATTAACTCGCCGATCAACTTGACATGTCCGTACAAAATCTTCCGTAACTTTTGATTCAGAGCTCAGAATGACATGAATCCAATGCCCACGTTATCTATTGGAAACTGCTAGATGTCATGCACTATGATTCATTAATAAGCTTTTACTCAATGAGCACCAATGATCAGTTTAGAATGATCATTTTAACTCACAGATCAACTTGACATGTCCGTACAAAATCTTCCGTAACTTTTGATTCAGAGCTCAGAATGACACGAATCCAATACCCACGTTAAGCTATCTCAATTTTCTATATTTTGAATAAATTTAAAACTTAAATAGCTACAATAACGTCTCCAAGTAATCCAATATATCACAAAATGCATGATGCCATCCTATATTCTTCATTTATAAGCTTTTACTCATTGAGCACCAATGATCTGTTTAGAATTATCATTTTAACTCGCCAATCAACTTGACATGTCCGCCCAAAATCGTCAGTAACTTTTGATTCAAAGCTCAGAATGAGACGAATCAAACGCCCACTTTAAGCTAGCTCTATTTTCTATAGTGTGACAAAATTTAAGACTGAAATAGCTATGACAATCAATTATAAACTGCTTGATGCCATGAATTATGCTTCATTAATAAGCCTTTACTCAATGAGCACCAATGATCAGTTTAGAATTTCATTTTAACTTTTCGGTCAACTTGATATTTCCGCACAAAATCGTCCGTAACTTTTGATTCAGAGCTCAGAATGACACGAATCAAATGCTCATGTTAAGCTAGCTCAATTTTCTATATTGTGACAAAATTTAAGACTGAAATAGCTTTGACAAAGCCTCCAAGTAATCTAATCTATCGCAAACTCCATGATGCCATGAATTATGTTTCATTATTAAGCTTTTACTCAGTGAGCACCACTGATCAGTTTAGAATTATCATTTTAACTCACCGGTCAACTTGACATGTTTGTACTAAATTGTCCGTAACTTTTGATTCAGAGCTTAAAATGCCACGAATCCAACGCCCACATTAATCTAGCTTAATTTTCTATATTGTGACAAAATTGACTGAAATAGCTACGACAATGCCTCAAAGTAATTTTATCTATTGGAAACTGCTAGATGTCATGCACTATAATCATTAATAAGCCTTTACTCAATGAGCAGCAATGATCTGTTTAGAATGATCATTTTAACTCGCCGATCAACATGACATGTCCGCACAAAATCTTCTGTAACTTTTGATTCAGAGCTACAACAAAGCCTCCAAGTAATCGTCCAAGTAATCAAATCTATCAAGTTAAGACTTAAATAGCTACAAGAAAGCCTCCAAGTAATCCAATCTATCGGAAAATGCATGATGCCATGCACTATTCTTCATTTATAAGCTTTTACTCAATGAGCACCAATGATCAGTTTAGAATTATCATATTAACTCGCCGATCAACTTGACATGTCCGTACAAAATCTTCCGTAACTTTTGATTCAGAGCTCAGAATGACATGAATCCAATGCCCACGTTATCTATTGGAAACTGCTAGATGTCATGCACTATGATTCATTAATAAGCTTTTACTCAATGAGCACCAATGATCAGTTTAGAATGATCATTTTAACTCACAGATCAACTTGACATGTCCGTACAAAATCTTCCGTAACTTTTGATTCAGAGCTCAGAATGACACGAATCCAATACCCACGTTAAGCTATCTCAATTTTCTATATTTTGAATAAATTTAAAACTTAAATAGCAACAATAACGTCTCAAAGTAATCCAATATATAAAAAATGCATGATGCCATCCTATATTCTTCATTTATAAGCTTTTACTCATTGAGCACCAATGATCTGTTTAGAACTATCATTTTAACTCACCGATCAACTTGACATGTCCGCCCAAAATCGTGAGTAACTTTTTATTCAAAGCTCAGAATGAGACGAATCAAACGCCCACTTTAAGCTAGCTCTATTTTCTATAGTGTGACAAAATTTAAGACTGAAATAGCTATGACAATCAATTATAAACTGCTTGATGCCTTGAATTATGCTTCATTAATAAGCCTTTACTCAATGAGCACCAATGATCAGTTTAGAATTTCATTTTAACTTTTCGGTCAACTTGATATTTCCGCACAAAATCGTCCGTAACTTTTGATTCAGAGCTCAGAATGACACGAATCAAATGCTCATGTTAAGCTAGCTCAATTTTCTATATTGTGACAAAATTTAAGACTGAAATAGCCTTGACAAAGCCTCCAACTAATCTAATCTATTGCAAACTCCATGATGCCATGAATTATGTTTCATTATTAAGCTTTTACTCAGTGAGCACCACTGATCAGTTTAGAATTATCATTTTAACTCACTGGTCAACTTGACATGTTTGTACTAAATTGTCCGTAACTTTTGATTCAGAGCTTAAAATGCCACGAATCAAACGCCCACATTAATCGAGCTTAATTTTCTATATTGTGACAAAATTAACTGAAATAGCTATGACAATGCCTCGAAGTAATTTTATCTATTGGAAACTGCTAGATGTCATGCACTATAATCATTAATAAGCCTTTACTCGATGAGCAGCAATGATCTGTTGAGAATGATCATTTTAACTCACCGATCAACATGACATGTCCGCACAAAATCTTCCGTAACTTTTGATTAAGAGCTACAAAAAAGCCTTCAAGTAATCCTCCAAGTAATCAAATCTATCAAGTTAAGACTTAAATAGCAACAAGAAAGTCTCCAAGTAATCCAATCTATCGGAAAATGCATGATGCCATGCACTATTCTTCATTTATAAGCTTTTACTCAATGAGCACCAATGATCAGTTAAGAATTATCATATTAACTCGCCGATCAACTTGACATGTCCGTACAAAATCTTCCGTAACTTTTGATTCAGAGCTCAGAATGACATGAATCCAATGCCCAAGGTATCTATTGGAAATTGCTAGATGTCATGCACTATGATTCATTAATACGCTTTTACTCAATGAGCACCAATGATAAGTTTAGAATGATCATTTTAACTCACAGATCAACTTGACATGTCCATACAAAATCTTCCGTAACTTTTGATTTAGAGCTCAGAATGACACGAATCCAATACCCACGTTAAGCTATCTCAATTTTCGATGTTTTGAATAAATTTAAAACTTAAATAGCTACAGTAACGTCTAGAAGTAATCCAATATATCGCAAAATTCATGATGACATCTATATTCTTCAGTTATAAGCTGTTACTCATTGAGCACCAATGATCTGTTTAGAATTATCATTTTAACTCGCCGATCAACTTGACATGTCCGCCAAAAATCGTTAGTAACTTTTGATTCAAACCTCAGAATGAGACGAATCAAACGCCCACTTTAAGCCAGCTCTATTTTCTATAGTGTGACAAAATTTAAGACTGAAATAGCTATGACAATCTATTATAAACTGCTTGATGCCATGAATTATGCTTCATTAATAAGCCTTTACTCAATGAGCACCAATGATCAGTTTAGAATTTCATTTTAAATTTTCGGTCAATTTGATATTTCCGCACAAAATCGTCCGTAGCTTTTGATTCAGAGCTCAGAATGACACGAGTCAAATGCTCATGTTAAGCTAGCTCAATTTTCTATATTGTGACAAAATTTAAGACTAAAATAGCTTTGACAAAGCCTCCAAGTATTCTAATCTATCGCAAACTCCATGATGCCATGAATTATGTTTCATTATTAAGCTTTTACTCAGTGAGCACCACTGATCAGTTTAAAATTATCATTTTAACTCACCGGTCAACTTGACATATTTATACTAAATTGTCCGTAACTTTTGATTCAGAGCTTAAAATGTCACGAATCCAACGCCCACATTAATCTAGCTTAATTTTCTATATTGTGACAAAATTATTTGAAATAGCTATGACAATCCCTCGCAGTAATTTTATCTATTGGAAACTGCTAGATGTCATGCACTATAATCATTAATAAGCCTTTACTCGATGAGCAGCAATGATCTGTTGAGAATGATCATTTTAACTCACCGATCAACATGACATGTCCGCAGAAAATCTTCCGTAACTTTTGATTAAGAGCTACAAAAAAGCCTTCAAGTAATCCTCCAAGTAATCAAATCTATCAAGTTAAGACTAAAATAGCTACAAGAAAGCCTCCATGTCATCCAATCTATCGGAAAATGCATGATGCCATGCACTATTCTTCATTTATAAGCTTTTACTCAATGAGCACCAATGATCAATTTAGAATTATCATATAACCTCGCCGATCAACATGACATGTCCGTACAAAATCTTCCGTAACTTTTGATTCAGAGCTCAGAATGACATGAATCCAATGCCCACGTTATCTATTGGAAACTGCTACATGTCATGCACTATGATTCATTAATAAGCCTTTACTCAATGAGCACCAATGATCAGTTTAGAATGATCATTTTTACTCACATATCAACTTGACATGTCTGTACAAAATCTTCCGTAACTTTTGATTCAGAGCTCAGAATGACACGAATCCAATACCCACGTTAAGCTATCTCAATTTTCTATATTTTGAATAAATTTAAAACTTAAATAGCTACAATAACGTCTAAAAATAATCCAATATATAAAAAAATGCATGATGCCATCCTATATTCTTCAGTTATAAGCTTTTACTCATTGAGCACCAATGATCTGTTTAGAACTATCATTTTAACTCGCCGATCAACTTGACATGTCCGCCCAAAATCGTCAGTAACTTTTGATTCAAAGCACAGAATGAGACGAATCAAACGTCCACTTTAAGCCAGGTCTATTTTCTATAGTGTGACAAAATTTATGACTGAAATAGCTATGACAATGAATTATAAACTGCTTGATGCCATGAATTATGCTTCATTAATAACCCTTTACTCAATGAGCACAAATGATCAGTTTAGACTTTCATTTTAAATTTTCGGTCAATTTGATATTTCCGCACAAAATCGTCCGTAACTTTTGATTCAGAGCTCAGAATGACACGAGTCAAATGCTCATGTTAAGCTGGCTCAATTTTCTATATTGTGACAAAATTTAAGACTTAAATAGCTTTGAAAAAGCCTCCAAGTATTCTAATCTATCGCAAACTCCATGATGCCATGAATTATGTTTCATTATAAAGCTTTTACACAGTGAGCACCACTGATCAGTTTAGAATTATCATTTTAACTCACCGGTCAACTTGACATGTTTGTACTAAATTGTCCGTAACTTTTGATTCAGAGCTTAAAATGTCATGAATCCAACGCCCACATTAATCTAGCTTAATTTTCTATATTGTGACAAAATTGACTGAAATAGCTACGACAATGCCTCCAAGTAATTTTATCTATTGGAAACTGCTAGATGTAAGGCACTATAATCATTAATAAGCCTTTACTCAATGATTAGCAATGATCTGTTTAGAATGATCATTTTAACTCGCCGATCAACATGACATGTCCGCACAAAATTTTCCGTAACTTTTGATTTAGAGCTACAATAAAGCCTCCAAGTAATCCTCCAAGTAATCAAATCTATCAAGTTAAGACTTAAATAGCTACAAGAAAGCCTCCATGTCATCCAATCTATCGGAAAATGCATGATGCCATGCACTATCCTTCATTTATTAGCTTTTACTCAATGAGCACCAATGATCAATTTAGAATTATCATATTACCTCGCCGATCAACTTGACATGTCCGTACAAAATCTTCCGTAACTTTTGATTCAGAGCTCAGAATGACATGAATCCAATGCCCACGTTATCTATTGGAAACTACTACATGTCATGCACTATGATTCATTAATAAGCCTTTACTCAATGAGCACCAATGATCAGTTTAGAATGATCATTTTAACTCACAGATCAACTTGACATGTCTGTACAAAATCTTCGGTAACTTTTGATTCAGAGCTCAGAATGAGACGAATCCAATACCCACGTTAAGCTATCTCAATTTTCTATATTTTGAATAAATTTAAAACTTAAATAGCTACAATAACGTCTCAAAGTAATCCAATATATAAAAAAATGCATGATGCCATCCTATATTCATCATTTATAAGCTTTTACTCATTGAGCACCAATGATCTGTTTAGAACTATTATTTTAACTCGCCAATCAACTTGACATGTCCGCCCAAAATCGTCAGTAACTTTTGATTCCAAGCTCAGAATGAGACGAATAAAACGCCCACTTTAAGCTAGCTCTATTTTCTATAGTGTGACAAAATTTATGACTGAAATAGCTATGACAATCAATTATAAACTGCTTGATGCCATGAATTATGCTTCATTAATAAGCCTTTAATCAATGAGCACCAATGATCAGTTTAGAATTTCATTTTAACTTTTCGGTCAATTTGATATTGCCGCACAAAATCGTCCGTAACTTTTGATTCAGAGCTCAGATTGACACGAATCAAATGCTCATGTTAAGCTAGCTCAATTTTCTATATTGTGACAGAATTTAAGACTGAAATAGCCTTGACAAAGCATGCAAGTAATCTAATCTATCGCAAACTCCATGATGCCATGAATTATGTTTCATTATTAAGCTCTTACTCAGCGAGCACCACTGATCAATTTAGAATTATCATTTTAACTCATCGGTCAACTTGATATGTTTGTACTAAATTGTCCGTAACTTTTGATTCAGAGCTTAAAATGCCACGAATCCAACACCCACATTTATCTAGATTAATTTTCTATATTGTGACAAAATTGACTGAAATAGCTACGACAATGCCTCGAAGTAATTTTATCTATTGGGAACTGCTAGATGTCATGCACTATAATCATTAATAAGCCTTTACTCAATGAGCAGCAATGATCTGTTTAGAACGATCATTTTAACTCGCCGATCAACATGACATGTCCGCACAAAATCTTCCGTAACTTTTGATTCAGAGCTACAATAAAGCCTCCAAGTAATCCTCCAAGTAACCAAATCTATCAAGTTAAGACTTAAATAGCTACAGGAAAGCCTCCAAGTAATCCAATCTATCGGAAAATGCATGATGCCATGCACTATTTTTCATTTATAAGCTTTTACTCAATGAGCACCAATGATCAATTTAGATTTATCATATTAACTCGCCGATCAACTTGACATGTCCGTACAAAATCTTCCGTAAGTTTTGATTCAGAGCTCAGAATGACATGAATCCAATGCCCACGTTATCTATTGGAAACATCTAGATGTCATGCACTATGATTCATTAATAAGCTTTTACTCAATGAGTACCAATGATCAGTTTAGAATCACCATTTTAACTCACAGATCAACTTGACATGTCCGTACAAAATCTTCCGTAACTTTTGATTCAGAGCTCAGAATGACACGAATCCAATACCCACGTTAAGCTATCTCAATTTTCTATATTTTGAATAAATTTAAAACTTAAATAGCTACAATAACGTCTCCAAGTAATCCAATATATAAAAAAATGCATGATGCCATCCTATATTCTTCATTTATAAGCTTTTACTCATTGAGCACCAATGATCTGTTTAGAATTATCATTTTAACTCGCTGATCAACTTGACATGTCCACCAAAAATCGTCAGTAACTTTTGATTCAAAGCTCAGAATGAGACGAATCAAATGCCCACTTTAAGCTAGCTCTATTTTCTATAGTGTGACAAAATTTAATACTGAAATAGCTATGACAATCAATTATAAACTGCTTGATGCCATGAATTATGCTTCATTAATAAGCCTTTACTCAATGAGCACCAATGATCAGTTTAGAATTTCATTTTAACTTTTCGGTCAACATGATATTTCCGCACAAAATCGTCCGTAACTTTTGATTCAGAGCTCAGAATGACATGAATCAAATGCTCATGTTAAGCTAGCTCAATTTTTTACATTGTGACAAAATTTAAGACTGAAATAGCTTTGACAAAGCCTCCAAGTAATCTAATCTATAGCAAACTCGATGATGCCATGAATTATGTTTCATTATTAAGCTTTTACACAGTGAGCACCACTGATCAGTTTAGAATTATCATTTTAACTCACCAGTCAACTTGACATGTTTTTATTAAATTATCTGTAACTTTTGATTCAGAGCTTAAAATGCCATGAATCAAACACCCACGTTAATCTAGCTTAATTTTCTATATTGTGGCAAAATTGACTGAAATAGCTACGACAATGCCTCGAAGTAATTTTATCTATTGGAAAATGCTAGATGTCATGCACTATAATCATTAATAAGCCTTTACTCAATGAGCAGCAATGATCTGTTGAGAATGATCATTTTAACTAGCCGATCAACATGACATGTCCGCACAAAATCTTGCGTAACTTTTGATTCAGAGCTACAAGAAAGCCTCCAAGTAATCGTCCAAGTAATCAAATCTATCAAGTTAAGACTTAAATAGCTACAAGAAAGCCTCCAAGTAATCCAATCTATCGGAAAATGCATAACGCCATGCACTATTCTTCATTTATAAGCTTTTACTCAATGAGCACCAATGATCAGTTTAGAATTATCACATTAACTTGCCGATCAACTTGACATGTCCGTACAAAATCTTCCTCAACTTATGATTCAGAGCTCAGAATGACATGAATCCAATGCCCACGTTATCTATTGCAAACTGCTAGATGTCATGCACTATGATTCATTAATAAGCTTTTACTCAATGAGCACCAATGATCAGTTTAGAATGATCATTTTAACTCACAGATCAACTTGACATGTCCGTACAAAATCTTCCGTAACTTTTGATTCAGAGCTCAGAATGACACGAATCCAATACCCACGTTAAGCTATCTCAATTTTCTATATTTTGAATAAATTTAAAACTTAAATAGCAACAATAACGTCTAAAGTAATCCAATATATAAAAAATGCATGATGCCATCCTATATTCTTCATTTATAAGCTTTTACTCATTGAGCACCAATGATCTGTTTAGAACTATCATTTTAACTCACCGATTAACTTGACATGTCCGCCCAAAATCGTCAGTAACTTTTGATTGAAAGCTCAGAATGAGACTAATCAAACGCCCACTTTAAGCTAGCTCTATTTTCAATAGTGTGACAAAATTTAAGACTGAAATAGCTATGACAATAAATTATAAACTGCTTGATTCCATGAATTATGCTTCATTAATAAGCCTTTACTCAATGAGCACCAATGATCAGTTTAGAATTTCATTTTAACTTTTCGGTCAACTTGATATTTCCGCACAAAATCGTCCGTAACTTTTGATTCAGAGCTCAGAATGACAGGAATCAAATGCTCATGTTAAGGTAGCTCAATTTTCTATATTGTGACAAAATTTAAGACTGAAATAGCCTTGACAAAGCCTCTAAGTAACCTAATCTATTGCAAACTCCATGATGCCATGAATTATGTTTCATTATTAAGCTTTTACACAGTGAGCACCACTGATCAGTTTAGAATTATCATTTTAACTCACCAGTCAACTTGACATGTTTTTATTAAATTGTCCGTAACTTTTGATTCAGAGCTTAAAATGCCATGAATCAAACACCCACGTTAATCTAGCTTAATTTTCTATATTGTGGCAAAATTGACTGAAATACCTACGACAATGCCTCCAAGTAATTGTATCTATTAGAAACTTCTAGATGTCTTGCACTATAAGCATTAATAAGCCTTTACTCGAAGAGCAGCAATGATTTGTTTAGAATGATCATTTTAACTCGCCGATCAACATGACATGTCCACACAAAATCTTCCGTAACTTTTAATTCAGAGCTACAAGAAAGCCTCCAAGTAATCCTCCAAGTAATCCAATCTATCAAGTTAAGACTTAAATAGCTACAAGAAAACCTCCGAGTAATCTAATCTATTGGAAAATGCATGATGCCATGCACTATTCTTCATTTATAAGCTTTTACTAAATGAGCACCAATAATCAGTTTAGAATTATCATATTAACTCGCCGATCAACTTGACATGTCCGTACAAAATCTTCCGTAACTTTTGATTCAGAGCTCAGAATGACATGAATCCAATGCCCACGTTATCTATTGGAAACTGCTAGATGTCATGCATTATGATTCATTATAAGCTTTTACTCAATGAGAACCAATGATCAGTTTAGAATGATCATTTTAACTCCCCGATCAACTTGACATGTCCGTCCAAAATCTTCCGTACTGTTTATTCAGAGCTCAGAATGGCACGAATCCAATGCCCACGTTAAGCTAACTCAATTTTCTATATTGTGAAAAAAATTTAGACTTAAATAGCTATGATAAAGCTTCCAAGTAATCCAATCTATCACAAAAAATGCATGATGCCATCCTATCTTCTTCATTTATAAGCTTTTACTCATTGAGCACCAATGGTCTGTTTAGAATTGTCATTTTAACTCGCCGATCAACTTGACATGTCCGCCCAAAGTTGTCAGTAACTTTTGATTCAAAGCTAAGAATGAGACGAATCAAACGCTCACTTTAAGCTAGCTCTGTTTTCTATAGTGTGACAAAATTTAAGACTGAAATAGCTATGACAATCTATTGTAAACTGCTTGATGCCATGAATTATGCTTCATTAATAAGCCTTTACTCAATGAGTACCTATGATCAGTTTAGAATTATCTTTTAAATGTTCGGTCAACTTGATATTTCCGCACCAAATCGTCCATAGCTTTAGATTCTGAGCTCAGAATGACACGAATCAAATGCTCATGTTAATCTAGCTCAATTTTCTATATTGTGACAAAATTTAAGACTGAGATAGCTTTAACAAAGCATCCAAGTAAACTAATCTATCGCGACCTCCATGATGCCATGAATTATGTTTCATTATTACGCTTTTACTCAGTGAGCACCACTGATCAGTTTAGAATTATCATTTTAACTCACCGGTCAACTTGACATGTTTGTACTAAATTGTCCGTAACTTTTGATTCAGAGCTTAAAATGCCACGAATCCAACGCCCACGTTAATCTAGCTTAATTTTCTATATTGTGACAAAATTGACTGAAATAGCTACGACAATGCCTCCAAGTAATTTTATCTATTGGAAACTGCTAGATGTCATGCACTATAATCATTAATAAGCCTTTACTCAATGAGCAGCAATGATCTGTTTAGAATGATCATTTTAATTCGCCGATCAACATGACATGCCCGCACAAAATCTTCCATAACTTTTGATTCAGAGCTACAAGAAAGCCTACAAGTAATCCTCTAAGTATTCCAATCTATCAAGTTAAGACTTAAATAGCTACAAGAAAGCCTCCAAGTAATCCAATCTATCGGAAAATGCATGATGCCATGCACTATTCTTCATTTATAAGCTTTTACTCAATGAGCACCAATGATCAGTTTAGAATTATCATAATAACTCGCCGATAACCTTGACATGTCCGTACAAAATCTTCTGTAACTTTTGATTCAAAGCTAAGAATGACATGAATCCAATGCCCACGTTATCTATTAGAAACTGCTAGATGTCATGCACTATGATTCATTAATACGCTTTTACTCAATGAGCACCAATGATCAGTTTAGAATGATCATTTTAACTCACCGATGAACTTGACATGTCCGTACAAAATCTTCCGTAACTTTTGATTCAGAGCTCAGAATGACACGAATCCAATATCCACGTTAAGCTATCTCAATTTTCTATATTGTGAATCAATTTAAAACTTAAATAGCTACAATAACGTCTCCAAGTACTCCAATATATTGAAAAATGCATGATGCCATCCTATATTCTTCATTTATAAGGTTTTACTCATTGAGCACCAATGATCTGTTTAGAATTATCATTTTAACTCGCCAATCAACTTGACATGTCCGCCCAAAATCGTCAGTAACTTTTGATTCAAAGCTCAGATTGAGACGAATCAAACGCCCACTTTAAGCTAGCTCTATTTTCTATAGTGTGACAAAATTTAAGACTGAAATAGCTATGACAATCTATTATAAACTGCTTGATGCCATGAATTATGCTTCATTAAAAAGACTTTACTCAATGAGCATCAATGATCAGTTTAGAATTTCATTTTAACTTTTCGGTCAACTTGATATTTCCGCACAAAATCGTCCGTAACTTTTGATTCAGAGCTCAGAATGACACGAATCAAATGCTCATGTTAAGCTAGCTCAATTTTCTATATTGTAACAAAATTTAAGACTGAAATAGCCTTGACAAAAAGCCTCCAAGTAATCTAATCTATTGCAAACTCCATGATGCCAAGAATTATGTTTCATTACTAAGCTTTTACATAGTGAGCACCACTGATCAGTTTAGAATTATCATTTTAACTCACCGGTCAACTTAACATGTTTGTACTAAATTGCCCGTAATTTTTGATTCAGAGCTTAAAATTTCACGAATCCAACGCCCACATTAATCTAGCTTAATTTTCTATATTGTGACAAAATTGACTGAAATAGCTACGACAACGCCTCCAAGTAATTTTATCTATTGGAAACGGCTAGATGTCAGGCACTATAATCATTAATAAGCCTTTACTCAATGAGCAGCAATGATCTGTTTAGAATGATCATTTTAACTCGCCGATCAACATGACATGTCCGCACAAAATCTTCCGTAACTATTGATTCAGAGCTACAAGAAAGCCTCCAAGTAATCCAATCTATCAAGTTAAGACTTAAATAGCTACAAGAAAGCCTCCAAGTAATCCAATCTATCGGAAAATGCATGATGCCATGCACTATTCTTCATTTATAAGCTTTTACTCAATGAGCACCAATGATCAGTTTAGAATTATCATATTAACTCGCCGATCAACTTGACATGTCCGTACAAAATCTTCCGTAACTTTTGATTCAGAGCTCAGAATGACATGAATCCAATGCCCACGTTATCTATTGGAAACTGCTAGATGTCATGCACTATGATTCATTAATAAGCTTTTACTCAATGAGCACCAATGATCAGTTTAGAATGATCATTTTAACTCACCGATCAACTTGACATGTCCATACAAAATCTTCCGTAACTTTTGATTCAGAGCTCAGAATGACACGAATCCAATGCCCACGTTAAACTCACTCAATTTTCTATATTGTGAATAAATTTAAAACTTAAATAGCTATGATAAAGCTCCAAGTAATCCAATATATCGCAAAATGCATGATGCCATCCTATATTCTTCATTTATAAGCTTTTACTCATTGAGCACCAATGATCTGTTTAGAATTATCATTTTAACTCGCCGATCAACTTGACATGTCCGCCCAAAATCGTCAGTAACTTTTGATTCAAAGCTCAGAATGAGACGAATCAAACGCCCACTTTAAGCTAGCTCTATTTTCTATAGTGTGACAAAATTTAAGACTGAAATAGCTATGACAATCTATTGTAAACTGCTTGATGCCATGAATTATGCTTCATTAATAAGCCTTTACTCAATGAGCACCAATGATCAGTTTAGAATTATCATTTTAAATTTTCGGTCAACTTGATATTTCCGCACAAAATCGTCCGTAACTTTTGATTCAGAGCTCAGAATGACACGAATCAAATGCTCATGTTAATCTAGCTCAATTTTCTATATTGTGACAAAATTTAAGACTGAAATAGCTTTGACAAAGCATCCAAGTAAACTAATCTATCGCAAACTCCATGATGCCATGAATTATGTTTCATTATTAAGCTTTTACTCAGTGAGCACCACTGATCAGTTTAGAATTATCATTTTAACTCACCGGTCAACTTGACATGTTTGTACTAAATTGTCCGTAACTTTTGATTCAGAGCTTAAAATGCCACGAATCCAACACCCACGTTAATCTAGCTTAATTTTCTATATTGTGACAAAATTGACTGAAATAGCTACGACAATGCCTCCAAGTAATTTTATCTATTGGAAACTGCTAGATGTCATGCACTATAATCATTAATAAGCCTTTACTCAATGAGCAGCAATGATCTGTTTAGAATGATCATTTTAACTCGCCGATCAACATGACATGTCCGCACAAAATCTTCCATAACTTTTGATTCAGAGCTACAAGAAAGCCTACAAGTAATCCTCTAAGTATTCCAATCTATCAAGTTAAGACTTAAATAGCTACAAGAAAGCCTCCAAGTAATCCAATCTATCGGAAAATGCATGATGCCATGCACTATTCTTCATTTATAAGCTTTTACTCAATGAGCACCAATGATCAGTTTAGAATTATCATAATAACTCGCCGATAACCTTGACATGTCCGTACAAAATCTTCTGTAACTTTTGATTCAGAGCTAAGAATGACATGAATCCAATGCCCACGTTATCTATTAGAAACTGCTAGATGTCATGCACTATGATTCATTAATACGCTTTTACTCAATGAGCACCAATGATCTGTTTAGAATGATCATTTTAACTCACCGATGAACTTGACATGTCCGTACAAAATCTTCCGTAACTTTTGATTCAGAGCTCAGAATGACACGAATCCAATACCCACGTTAAGCTATCTCAATTTTCTATATTTTGAATAAATTTATAACTTAAATAGCAACAATAACGTCTAAAGTAATCCAATATATAAAAAATGCATGATGCCATCCTATATTCTTCATTTATAAGCTTTTACTCATTGAGCACCAATGATCTGTTTAGAACTATCATTTTAACTCACCGATTAACTTGACATGTCCGCCCAAAATCGTCAGTAACTTTTGATTAAAAGCTCAGAATGAGACTAATCAAACGCCCACTTTAAGCTAGCTCTATTTTCAATAGTGTGACAAAATTTAAGACTGAAATAGCTATGACAATAAATTATAAACTGCTTGATGCCATGAATTATGCTTCATTAATAAGCCTTTACTCAATGAGCACCAATGATCAGTTTAGAATTTCATTTTAACTTTTCGGTCAACTTGACATTTCCGCACAAAATCGTCCGTAACTTTTGATTCAGAGCTCAGAATGACAGGAATCAAATGCTCATGTTAAGGTAGCTCAATTTTCTATATTGTGACAAAATTTAAGACTGAAATAGCCTTGACAAAGCCTCTAAGTAACCTAATCTATTGCAAACTCTATGATTCCATGATTTATGTTTCATTATTAAGCTTTTACACAGTGAGCACCACTGATCAGTTTAGAATTATCATTTTAACTCACCAGTCAACTTGACATGTTTTTATTAAATTGTCCGTAACTTTTGATTCAGAGCTTAAAATGCCAAGAATCAAACACCCACGTTAATCTAGCTTAATTTTCTATATTGTGGAAAAATTGACTGAAATACCTACGACAATGCCTCCAAGTAATTGTATCTATTAGAAACTTCTAGATGTCTTGCACTATAAGCATTAATAAGCCTTTACTCGAAGAGCAGCAATGATTTGTTTAGAATGATCATTTTAACTCGCCGATCAACATTACATGTCCACACAAAATCTTCCGTAACTTTTGATTCAGAGCTACAAGAAAGCCTCCAAGTAATCCTCCAAGTAATCCAATCTATCAAGTTAAGACTTAAATAGCTACAAGAAAACCTCCAAGTAATCTAATCTATTGGAAAATGCATGATGCCATGCACTATTCTTCATTTATAAGCTTTTACTAAATGAGCACCAATAATCAGTTTAGAATTATCATATTAACTCGCCGATCAACTTGACATGTCCGTACAAAATCTTCCGTAACTTTTGATTCAGAGCTCAGAATGACATGAATCCAATGCCCACGTTATCTATTGGAAACTGCTAGATGTCATGCATTATGATTCATTTATAAGCTTTTACTCAATGAGCACCAATGATCAGTTTAGAATGATCATTTTAACTCCCCGATCAACTTGACATGTCCGTCCAAAATCTTCCGTACTGTTTATTCAGAGCTCAGAATGGCACGAATCCAATGCCCACGTTAAGCTAACTCAATTTTCTATATTGTGAAAAAAATTTAGACTTAAATAGCTATGATAAAGCTTCCAAGTAATCCAATCTATCACAAAAAATGCATGATGCCATCCTATCTTCTTCATTTATAAGCTTTTACTCATTGAGCACCAATGATCTGTTTAGAATTGTCATTTTAACTCGCCGATCAACTTGACATGTCCGCCCAAAGTTGTCAGTAACTTTTGATTCAAAGCTAAGAATGAGACGAATCAAACGCCCACTTTAAGCTAGCTCTATTTTCTATAGTGTGACAAAATTTAAGACTGAAATAGCTATGACAATCTATTGTAAACTGCTTGATGCCATGAATTATGCTTCATTAATAAGCCTTTACTCAATGAGCACCAATGATCAGTTTAGAATTATCATTTTAAATTTTCGGTCAACTTGATATTTCCGCACAAAATCGTCTGTAACTTTTGATTCTGAGCTCAGAATGACACGAATCAAATGCTCATGTTAATCTAGCTCAATTTTCTATATTGTGACAAAATTTAAGACTGAAATAGCTTTGACAAAGCATCCAAGTAAACTAATCTATCGCAAACTCCATGATGCCATGAATTATGTTTCATTATTAAGCTTTTACTCAGTGAGCACCACTGATCAGTTTAGAATTATCATTTTAACTCACCGGTCAACTTGACATGTTTGTACTAAATTGTCCGTAACTTTTGATTCAGAGCTTAAAATGCCACGAATCCAACGCCCACATTAATCTAGCTTAATTTTCTATATTGTGACAAAATTGACTGAAATAGCTACGACAATGCCTCCAAGTAATTTTATCTATTGGAAACTGCTAGATGTCATGCACTATAATCATTAATAAGCCTTTACTCAATGAGCAGCAATGATCTGTTTAGAATGATCATTTTAACTCGCCGATCAACATGACATGTCCGCACAAAATCTTCCGTAACTTTTGATTCAGAGCTACAAGAAAGCCTCCAAGTAATCCAATCTATCGGAAAATGCATGATGCCATGCACTATTCTTCATTTATAAGCTTTTACTCAATGAGCACCAATGATCAGTTTAGAATTATCATAATAACTCGCCGATAACCTTGACATGTCCGTACAAAATCTTCTGTAACTTTTGATTCAAAGCTAAGAATGACATGAATCCAATGCCCACGTTATCTATTAGAAACTGCTAGATGTCATGCACTATGATTCATTAATACGCTTTTACTCAATGAGCACCAATGATCAGTTTAGAATGATCATTTTAACTCACCGATGAACTTGACATGTCCGTACAAAATCTTCCGTAACTTTTGATTCAGAGCTCAGAATGACACGAATCCAATACCCACGTTAAGCTATCTCAATTTTCTATATTGTGAATCAATTTAAAACTTAAATAGCTACAATAACGTCTCCAAGTACTCCAATATATTGAAAAATGCATGATGCCATCCTATATTCTTCATTTATAAGGTTTTACTCATTGAGCACCAATGATCTGTTTAGAATTATCATTTTAACTCGCCAATCAACTTGACATGTCCGCCCAAAATCGTCAGTAACTTTTGATTCAAAGCTCAGATTGAGACGAATCAAACGCCCACTTTAAGCTAGCTCTATTTTCTATAGTGTGACAAAATTTAAGACTGAAATAGCTATGACAATCTATTATAAACTGCTTGATGCCATGAATTATGCTTCATTAAAAAGACTTTACTCAATGAGCATCAATGATCAGTTTAGAATTTCATTTTAATTTTTCGGTCAACTTGATATTTCCGCACAAAATCGTCCGTAACTTTGGATTCAGAGCTCAAAATGACACGAATCAAATGCTCACGTTAAGCTAGCTCAATTTTCTATATTGTGACAAAATTTAAAACTAAAATAGCCTTGAAAAAGCCTCCAAGTAATCTAATCTATCACAAACTTCATGATGCCATGAATTATGTTTCATTATTAAGCTTTTACTCAGTGAGCACCCCTGATCAGTTTAGAACTATCATTTTAACTAACCGGTCAACTTGACATGTTTGTACTAAATTGTCCGTAACGTTTGATTCAGAGCTTAAAATGCCACGAATCCAATGCCCACATTAATCTAGCTTAATTTTCTATATTGTGACAAAATTGACTGAAATAGCTACGACAATGCCTCGAAGTAATTTTATATATTGGAAACTGCTAGATGTCATGCACTATAATCATTAATAAGCCTTTACTCAATGAGCAGCAATGATCTGTTTAGAATGATCATTTTAACTCGCCGATCAACATGACATGTCCGCACAAAATCTTCCGTAACTTTTGATTCAGAGCTACAAGAAAGCCTCCAAGTAATCGCCAAGTAATCAAATCTATCAAGTTAAGACTTAAATAGCTACAAGAAAGCTCCAAGTAATCCAATCTATCGGAAAATGCATGATGCCATGCACTATTCTTCATTTATAAGCCTTTACTCAATGAGCACCAATGATCAATTTAGAATTATCATATTAACTCGCCGATCAACTTGACATGTCCGTACAAAATCTTCCGTAACTTTTGATTCAGAGCTCAGAATGACATGAATCCAATGCCCACGTTATCTATTGGAAACTATTAGATGTCATGCACTATGATTAATTAATAAGCTTTTCCTCAATGAGCACCAATGATCAGTTTAGAATGATCATTTTAACTCACAGATCAACTTGACATGTCCGTACAAAATCTTCCGTAACTTTTGATTCAGAGCTCAGAATAACACGAATCCAATACCCACGTTAAGCTATCTCAATTTTCTATATTTTGATTAAATTTAAAACTGAAATAGCTACAATAACGTCTCCAAGTTATCCAATATATAAAAAAATGCATGATGCCATCTTATATTCTACATTTATAAGCTTTTACTCATTGAGCACCAATGATCTGTTTAGAATTATCATTTTAACTCGCCGATCAACTTGACATGTCCGCCCAAAATCGTAAGTGACTTTTGATTCAAAGCTCAGAATGAGACGAATCAAACGCCCACTTTAAGTTAGCTCTATTTTCAATAGTGTGACAAAATTTAAGACTGAAATAGCTATGAAGTCAATTATAAACTGCTTGATGCCATGAATTATGCTTCATTAGTAAGCCTTTACTCAATGAGCACCAATGATCAGTTTAGAATTTCATTTTAACTTTTCGGTCAACCTGATATTTCCGCACAAAATCGTCCGTAACTTTTGATTCAGAGCTCAGAATGACACGAATCAAATGCTCATGTTAAGCTAGCTCAATTTTCTATATTGTGACAAAACCTAAGACTAAAATAGCTTTGACAAAGCCTCCAAGTAATCTAATCTATCGCAAACTCCATGATGCCATTAATTATGTTTCATTATTAAGCTTTTACTCAATTAGCACCACTGATCAGTTTAGAATTATCATTTTAACTCACCGGTCAACTTGACATGTTTGTATTAAATTGTCCGTAACTTTTGATTCAGAGCTTAAAATGCCATAAATCCAACACCCACGTTAATCTAGCTTAATTTTCTATACTGTGGCAAAATTGACTAAAATAGCTACGACAATGCCTCCAAGTAATTTTATCTATTGGAAACTGCTAGATGTCTTGCGCTATAATCATTAATAAGCCTTTACTCAATGAGCAGCAATGATCTGTTTAGAATGATCATTTTAACTCGCCGATCAACATGACATGTCCACACAAAATCTTCCGTAACTTTTGATTCAGAGCTACAAGAAAGCCTCCAAGTAATCCTTCAAGTAATCCAATGTATCAAGTTAAGACTTAAATAGCTACAAGAAAACCTCCAAGTAATCTAATCTATCGGAAAATGCATGATGCCATGCACTATTCTTCATTGATAAGCTTTTACTCAATGAGCACCAATGATCAGTTTAGAATTATCATATTAACTCGCCGATCAACTTGATATGTCCGTACAAAATATTCCGTAACTTTTGATTTGGAGCTCAGAATGACATGAATCCAATGCCCACGTTATCTGTTGGAAACTGCTAGATGTCATGCATTATGATTCATTTATAAGCTTTTACTCAGTGAGCACCAATGATCAGTTTAGAATGACCATTTTATCTCACAGATCAACTTGACATGTCCGTACAAAATCTTCTGTAACTTTTGATTCAGAGCTCAGAATGACACGAATCCAATACCCACGTTAAGCTATCTCAATTTTCTATATTGTGAATAAATTTAAAACTTAAATAGGTACAATAACGTCTCCAAGTAATCCAATATATCGCAAAATGCATGATGCCATCCTATATTCTTCATTTATAAGCTTTTACTCATTGAGCACCAATGATCTGTTTAGAATTATCATTTTAACTCCCCGATCAACTTGACATGTCCGCCAAAAATCATCAGTAACTTTTGATTCAAAGCTCAGAATGAGACGAATCAAACGCCCACTTTAAGGTAGCTGTATTTTCTATAGTGTAACAAATTTTAAGACTGAAATCGTTATGACAATCAATTATAAACTGCTTGATGCCATGAATTATGCTTCATTGATAAGCCTTTACTCAATGAGCACCAATGATCAGTTTAGAATTTCATTTTAACTTTTTGGTCAACTTGATATTTCCACACAAAATCGTCGGTAACTTTTGATTGATAGCTCAGAATGACATGAATCAAATGCTCACGTTAAGCTAGCTCAATTTTCTATATTGTGACAAAATTTAAGACTGAAATAGCCTTGACAAAGCCTCCAAGTAATCTAATCTATCGCAAACTACATGATGCCATGAATTATGTTTCATTCTTAAGCTTTTACTCAGTGAGCACCACTGATCAGTTTAGAATTATCATTTTAACTCACCTGTCAACTTGACATGTTTGTACTAATTTGTCCGTAACTTTCGATTCAGAGCTTAAAATGCCACGAATCCAACGCCCACATTAATCTAGCTTAATTTTCTATATTGTGACAAAATTGACTGAAATAGCTACGACAATGCCTCGAAGTAATTTTATCTATTGGAAACTGCTAGATGTCATGCACTATAATCATTAATAAGCCTTTACTCGATGAGCAGCAATGATCTGTTTAGAATGATCATTTTAACTCGCCGATCAACATGACATGTCCGTACAAAATCTTCCGTAACTTTTGATTCAGAGCTACAAGGAAGCCTCCAAGTAATCGTCCAAGTAATCAAATATATCAAGTTAAGACTTAAATAGCTACAAGAAAGCTCTAAGTAATCCAATCTATCGGAAAATGCATGATGCCATGCAGTATTCTTCATTTATAAGCTTTTACTCAATGAGCACCAATGATTAGTTTAGAATTATCATATTAACTCGCCAATAAACTTGACATGTCCGTACAAAATCTTCCGTAACTTTTGATTTAGAGCACAGAATGACATGAATCCAATGCCCACGGTATCTATTGGAAACAGATAGATGTCATGCACTATGATTCATTAATATGCTTTTACTCAATGAGCACCAATGATCAGTTTAGAATGATCATTTTAACTCACAGATCAACTTGACATGTCCGTACAAAATCTTCCGTAACTTTTGATTCAGAGCTCAGAATAACACGAATCCAATACCCACGTTAAGCTATCTCAATTTTCTATATTTCGATTAAATTTAAAACTTAAATAGCTACGATAACGTCTCCAAGTAATCCAATATATAAAAAAATGCATGATGCCATCCTATATTCTTCATTTATAAGCTTTTATTCATTGAGCACCAATGATCTGTTTAGAATTGTCATTTTAACTCGCTGATCAACTTGACATGTCCGCCCAAAATCGTCAGTGACTTTTGATTCAAAGCTCAGAATGAGACGAATCAAACGCCCACTTTAAGTTAGCTCTATTTTCAATAGTGTGACAAAATTTAAGACTGAAATAGCTATGAAGTCAATTATAAACTGCTTGATGCCATGAATTATGCTTCATTAAAAAGCCTTTACTCAATGAGCACCAATGATCAGTTTAGAATTTCATTTTAACTTTTCGGTCAACTTGATATTTCCGCACAAAATCTTCCGTAACTTTTGATTCAGAGCTCAGAATGACACGAATCAAATGCTCATATTAAGCTAGCTCAATTTTCTATATTGTGACAAAATTTAAGACTAAAATAGCTTTGACAAAGCCTCCAAGTAACCTAATCTATCGCAAACTCCATGATGCCATTAATTATGTTTCATTATTAAGCTTTTACTCAATGAGCACCACTGATCAGTTTAGAATTATCATTTTAACTCCCGGTCAACTTGACATGTTTGTATTAAATTGTCCGTAACTTTTGATTCAGAGCTTAAAATGCCATAAATCAAACACCCACGTTAATCTAGCTTAATTTTCTATACTGTGGCAAAATTGACTGAAATAGCTACGACAATGCCTCCAAGTGAATTTATATATTGGAAACTGCTAGGTGTCTTGCACTATAATCATTAATAAGCCTTTACTCAATGAGCAGCAATGATCTGTTTAGAATGATCATTTTAACTCGCCGATCAATATGAAATGTCCACACAAAATCTTCCGTAACTTTTGATTCAGAGCTACAAGAAAGCCTCCAAGTAATCCTCCAAGTAATTCAATCTATCAAGTTAAGACTTAAATAGCTACAAGAAAACCTCCAAGTAACCTAATCTATCAGAGAATGCATGATGCCATGCACTATTCTTCATTGATAAGCTTTTACTCAATGAGCACCATTGATCAGTTTAGAATTAAAATATTAACTCGCCGATCAACTTGACATGTCCGTACAAAATCTTCCGTAACTTTTGATTTAGAGCTCAGAATGACATGAATCCAATGCCCACGTTATCTATTGGAAACTGCTAGATGTCATGCATTATGATTCATTTATAAGCTTTTACTCAATGAGCACCAATGATTAGTTTAGAATGATAATTTTAACTCCCCAATCAACTTGACATGTCCGTACAAAATCTTCCGTAACTTTTGATTCAGAGCTCAGAATGGCACGAATCCAATGCCCACGTTAAGCTAACTCAATTTTCTATATTGTGAAATTTTTTTTGACTTAAATAGCTACGATAAAGCTTCCAAGTAATCCAATCTATCACACAAAAATGCATGATGCCATCCTATCTTCTTCATTTATAAGCTTTTACTCATTGAGCACCAATGGTCTGTTTAGAACTATCATTTTAACTCACCGATCAACTTACATGTCCGCCCAAAATTGTCAGTAACTTTTGATTCAAAGCTCAGAATGAGACGAATCAAACGCCCACTTTAAGCTAGCTCTATTTTCTATAGTGTGACAAAATGTAAGATTGAAATAGCTATGACAATCTATTGTAAACTGCTTGATGCCATGAATTATGCTTCATTAATAAGCCTTTACTCAATGAGTACCTATGATCAGTTTAGAATTATCTTTTAAATGTTCGGTCAACTTGATATTTCCGCACCAAATCGTCCATAGCTTTAGATTCTGAGCTCAGAATGACACGAATCAAATGTTCATGTTAATCTAGCTCAATTTTCTATATTGTGACAAAATTTAAGATTGAGATAGCTTTAACAAAGCATCCAAGTAAACTAATCTATCGCGACCTCCATGATGCCATGAATTATGTTTCATTATTACGCTTTTACTCAGTGAGCACCACTGATCAGTTTAGAATTATCATTTTAACTCACCGGTCAACTTGACATGTTTGTACTAAATTGTCCGTAACTTTTGATTCAGAGCTTAAAATGCCACGAATCCAACGCCCACGTTAATCTAGCTTAATTTTCTATATTGTGGCAAAATTGACTGAAATAGCTACGACAATGCCTCCAAGTAATTTTATCTATTGGAAACTGCTAGATGTCATGCACTATAATCATTAATAAGCCTTTACTCAATGAGCAGCAATGATCTTTTTAGAATGATCATTTTAACTCGCCGATCAACATGACATGTCCGCACAAAATCTTCCGTAACTTTTGATTCAGAGCTACAAGAAAGCCTCCAAGTAATCCTCCAAGTAATCAAATCTATCAAGTTAAGACATAAATAGCTACAAGAAAGCGTCCAAGTAATCCAATCTATCGGAAAATGCATGATGCCATGCACTATTCTTCATTTATAAGCTTTTACTCAATGAGATCAGTTTAGAATTATCATATTAACTCGCCGATCAACTTGACATGTCCGTAAAAAATCTTCCGTAACTTTTGATTCAGAGCTCATAATGACATGAATCCAATGCCACGTTATCTATTGGAAACTGCTAGATGTCATGCACTATGATTCATTAATAAGCTTTTACTCAATGAGCACCAACGATCAGTTTAGAATGATCATTTTAACTCACAGATCAACTTGACATGTCTGTACAAAATGTTCTGTAACTTTTGATTTAGAGCTGAGAATGACACGAATCCAATACCCACGTTAAGCTATCTCAACTTTCTATATTTTGAATAAATTTAAAACTTAAATAGCTACAATAACGTCTCAAAGTAATCCAATATATAAAAAAATGCATGATGCCATCCTATATTCTTCATTTATAAGCTTTTACTCATTGAGCACCAATGATCTGTTTAGAATTATCAGTTTAACTCGCCGATCAACTTGACATGTCCGCCAAAAATCGTCAGTAACTTTTGATTTAAAGCTCAGAATGAGACGAATCAAATGCCCACTTTAAGCTAGCTCTGTTTTCTATAATGTGACAAAATTTAAGACTGAAATAGCTATGACAATCAATTATAAACTGCTTGATGCCATGAATTATGCTTCATTAATAAGCCTTTACTCAATGAGCACCAATGATCAGTTTAGAATTTCATTTTAACTTTTCGGTAACCTTGTTATTTTCGCACAAAATCGTCCGTAACTTTTGATTCAGAGCTCAGAATGACATGAATCAAATGCTCATGTTAAGCTTGCTCAATTTTCTAAATTGTGGCAAAATTTAAGACTGAAATAGCTTTGACAAAGCCTCCAAGTAATCTAATATGTAGCAAACTCCATGATGCCATGAATTATGTTTTATTATTAAGCTTTTACACAGTGAGCACCACTGATCAGTTTAGATTTTTCATTTTAACTCACCGGTCAACTTGACATGTTTGTATTAAATTGTCCGTAACTTTTGATTCAGAGCTTAAAATGCCATGAATCCAACAGACACGTTAATCTAGCTTAATCTTCTATACTGTGGCAAAATTGACTGAAATAGCTACGACAATGCCTCCAAGTAATTTTGTCTATTGAAAACCCCTAGATGTCATGCACTATAATCATTAATAAGCCATTACTCAATGAGCAGCAATGATCTGTTTAGAATGATCATTTTAACTCGCTGATCAACATGACATGTCTGCACAAAATCTTCCATAACGTTTGATTCAGAGCTACAAGAAAGCCTCTAAGTAATCCTCCAAGTAATCCAATCTATCAAGTTAAGACTTCAATAGCTACAAGAAAACCTCCAAGTAATCTAATCTATCGGAAAATGCATGATGCCATGCACTCTTCTTCATTTATAAGCTTTTACTCATTGAGCACCAATGATCTGTTTACAATTATCATTTTAACTCGCCGATCAACTTGACATGTCCGCCAAAAATCGTTAGTAACTTTTGATTCAAAGCTGAGAATGAGACGAATCAAACGCCCACTTTAAGCTAGCTCTATTTTCTATAGTGTGACAAAATTTAAGACTGAAATAGCTATGACAATCAATTATAAACTGCTTGATGCCATGAATTATGCTTCATTAATAAGCCTTTACTCAATGAGCACCAATGATCAGTTTAGAATTTCATTTTAACTTTTCGGTCAACTTGTTATTTTCGCACAAAATTGTCCGTAACTTTCGATTCAGAGCTCAGAATGACATGAATCAAATGCTCATGTTAAGCTAGCTCAATTTTCTATATTGCGACAAAATTTAAGACTGAAATAGCTTTGACAAAGCCTCCAAGTAATCTAATCTATAGCAAACTCCATGATGGCATGAATTATGTTTTATTATTAAGCTTTTACACAGTGAGCACTACTGATCAGTTTAGAATTATCATTTTAACTCAACGGTCAACTTGACATGTTTGTATGAAATTGTCTGTAACTTTTGATTCAGAGCTTAAAATGCCATGAATCCAAGAGCCACGTTAATCTAGCTTAATTTTCTATATTGTGGCAAAATTGACTTAAATAGCTACGACAATGCCTCCAAGTAATTTTATCTATTGGAAACTGCTTGATGTCATGCACTATAATCATTAATAAGCCTTTACTCAATGAGCAGCAATGATCTGTTTAGAATGATCATTTTAACTCGCCGATCAACATGACATGTCCGCACAAAATCTTCCATAACTTTTGATTTAGAGCTACAAGAAAGCCTCTAAGTAATCCTCCAAGTAATCCAATCTATGAAGTTAAGACTTAAATAGCTACAAGAAAACCTCCAAGTAATCTAATCTATCGGAAAATGCATGCTGCCATGCACTATTCTTCATTTATAAGCTTTTACTCATTGAGCACCAAAGATCTGTTTAGAATTATCATTTTAACTCTCCGATCAACTTGATATGTCCTCCAAAAATCGTCAGTAACTTTTGATTCAAAGCTCATAATGAGACGAATCAAACGCCCACTTTAAGCTAGCTCTACTTTCTATAGTGTGACAAAATTTAAGACTGAAATAGCTATGACAATCTATTATAAACTGCTTGATGCCATGAATTATGCTTCATAAATAAGCCTTTACTCAATGAGCACCAATGATCAGTTTAGAATTTCATTTTAACTTTTTGGTCAACATGATATTTCCGCACAAAATCTTCCGTAACTTTTGATTCAGAGCTCAGAATGACACAAGTCAAATGCTCATGTTAAGCTAGCTCAATTTTCTATATTGTGAAAAAATTTAAGACTGAAATAGCTTTGACAAAGCCTCCAAGTAATCTAATCTATTGCAAACTCCATGATGCCATGAATTATGTTTCCTTATCAAGCTTTTACTCAGTGAGCACCACTGATCAGTTTAGAATTATCATTTTAACTCACCGGCCAACTTGACATGTTTGTACTAAATTGTCCGTAACTTTTGATTCAGAGCTTAAAAATGCCACGAGTCCAAAGCCCACATTAATCTAGCTTAATTTTCTATATTGTGACAAAATTGACTGAAATAGCTACGACAATGCCTCGAAGTAATTTTATCTATTCGAAACTGCTAGATGTCATGCACTATAATCATTAATAAGCCTTTACTCAATGAGCAGCAATGATCTGTTTAGAATGATCATTTTAACTCGCCGATCAACATGACATGTCTGCACAAAATCTTCCGTAACTTTTGATTCAGAGCTACAAGAAAGCCTCCAAGTAATCCTCCAAGTAATCAAATCTATCAAGTTAAGACTTAAATAGCTACAAGAAAGCCTCCATGTAATCCAATCTATCGGAAAATGCATGATGCCATGCACTATTCTTCATTTATAAGCTTTTACTCAATGAGCACCAATGATCAGTTTAGAATGATCATATTAACTCGCCGATCAACTTGACATGTCCGTACAAAATCTTCCATGACTTTTGATTCAGAGCTCAGAATGACATGAATCCAATGCCCACGTTATCTATTGGAAACTGCTAGATGTCATGCACTATGATTCATTAATAAGCTTTTACTCAATGAGCACCAATGATCAGTTTAGAATGATCATTTTAACTCACCGATCAACTTGACATGTACGTACAAAATATTCCGTAACTTTTGATTCAGAGCTTGAAATGACACGAATCCAATAGCCACGTTAAGCTATCTCAATTTTCTATATTGTGAATAAATTTAAAACTAAAATAGCTACAATAACGTCTCCAAGTAATCCAATATATCGCAAAATGCATGATGCCATCCTATATTCTTCATTTATAAGCTTTTACTCATTGAGCACCAATGATCTGTTTAGAATTATCATTTTAACTCCCCGATCAACTTGACATGTGCACCAAAAATCGTCAGTAACTTTTGATTCAAAGCTCAGAATGAGATGAATCAAAAGTTACTGACATTTTAGTCATTGGTGCTCATTGAGTAAAAGCTAATAAATGAAGAACAGTGGCATCATGCATTTTACGATAGATTGGATTACTTGGAGGCTTTCTTGTAGCTATTTAAGTCTTAACTTGATAGATTGGATTACTTGGAGGATTACTTGGAGGCTTTCTTGTAGCTCTGAATCAAAAGTTACGGAAGATTTTGTGCGGACATGTCATGTTGATCGGTGAGTTAAAATGATCATTCTAAACAGATCATTGCTGCTCATTGAGTAAAGGCTTATTAATGATTATAGGGCATGACATCAAGCAGTTTCCAATAGATAAAATTACTTGAAGGCATTGTCATAGCTATTTCAGTCAATTTTGTCACAATATAAAAAATTAAGCTAGATTAACGTGGGCATTGGATTCATGGCATTTTAAGCTCTGAATCAAAAGTTACACACAATTTAGTACAAACATGTCAAGTTGACCGGTGAGTTAAAACGATAATTCTAAACTGATCAGTGGTGCTCACTGAGTAAAACCTTAATAATGAAACATAATTCATGGCATCATGGAGTTTGCGATAGATTAGTTTACTTGGATGCTTTGACAAAGCTATGTCAGTCTTAAATTTTGTCACAATATAGAAAATTGAGCGAGATTAACATGAGCATTCGATTCGTGTAATTCTGCGCTCTTAATCAAAAGTAACGGACGATTTTGTGCAGAAATATCAAGTTGACCGAAAAGTTAAAATGAAATTCTAAACTGATAATTGGTTCTCATTGAGTAAAGGCTTATTAATGGAGCCTAATTCATGGCATCAAGCTGTTTATAATAGATTGGCATAGCTTATTCAGTCTTAAATTTTGTCACACTATAGAAAATATAGCCAGCATAAAGTGGACGTTCGATTCGTCTCATTCTGAGCTTTGAATCAAAAGTTACTGACAATTTTGGGCGGACATGTCAAGTTGATCGGAGAGTTAAAATGATAATTCTAAACAGATAATTGGTGCTCAATGAGTAAAAGCTTATAAATGAAGAATATAGGATGGCATCATGCATTTTTTATATATTGGATTACTTTAGACGTTATTGTTGCTATTTAAGTTATAAATTTATTCAAAATATAGAAAATTGAGATAGCTTAACGTGGGTATTGGATTCGTGTCATTCTGAGCTCTGAATCAAAAGTTACGGAAGATTTTGTACGGACATGTCAAGTTCATCGGTGAGTTAAAATGATCATTCTAAACAGATCATTGGTGCTCATTGAGTAAAAGCGTATTAATGAATCATAGTGCATGACATCTAGCAGTTTCTAATAGATAACGTGGGCATTGGATTCATGTCATTCTTAGCTCTGAATCAAAAGTTACAGAAGATTTTGTACGGACATGTCAAGGTTATCGGCGAGTTATTATGATAATTCTAAACTGATCATTGGTGCTCATTGAGTAAAAGCTTATAAATGAAGAATAGTGCATGGCATCATGCATTTTCCAATAGATTAGATTACTCGGAGGTTTTCTTGTAGCTATTTAAGTCTTAACTTGATAGATTGGATTACTTGGAGGATTACTTGGAGGCTTTCTTGTAGCTCTGAATTAAAAGTTACGGAAGATTTTGTGTGGACATGTCATGTTGATCGGCGAGTTAAAATGATCATTCTAAACAAATCATTGCTGCTCTTCGAGTAAAGGCTTATTAATGCTTATAGTGCAAGACATCTAGAAGTTTCTAATAGATACAATTACTTGGAGGCATTGTCGTAGGTATTTCAGTCAATTTTGCCACAATATAGAAAATTAAGCTAGATTAACGTGGGTGTTTGATTCATGGCATTTTAAGCTCTGAATCAAAAGTTACGGACAATTTAATAAAAACATGTCAAGTTGACTGGTGAGTTAAAATGATAATTCTAAACTGATCAGTGGTGCTCACTGTGTAAAAGCTTAATAATGAAACATAAATCATGGAATCATAGAGTTTGCAATAGATTAGGTTACTTAGAGGCTTTGTCAAGGCTATTTCAGTCTTAAATTTTGTCACAATATAGAAAATTGAGCTAGCTTAACGTAAGCATTTGATTCGTGTCATTCTGAGCTCTGAATCAAAAGTTACGGATGATTTTGTGCGGAAATATCAAGTTGACCAAAAAGTTAAAATGAAATTCTAAACTGATCATTGGTGCTCATTGAGTAAAGGCTTATTAATGAAGCATAATTCATGGCATCAAGCAGTTTATAATAGATTGTCATAGCTATTTCAGTCTTAAATTTTGTCACACTATAGAAAATAGAACTAGCTTAAAGTGGGCGTCTGATTCGTCTCATTCTGAGCTTTGAATCAAAAGTTACTGACGATTTTTGGCGGACATGTCAAGTTGATTGGCGAGTTAAAATGTCTGTAACTATTGATTCAGAGCTCAAAATGACACAAATCTAATGCCCACGTTAAACTCGCTCAATTTTCTATAGTGTTACTAAATTTAAGAATGAAATAGCTATGAAAAAACCTCCAAGTAATCGAATCTATCGCAAACAGCATGATGCCATGCATTATACTTGATTAATAAACCTTTTCTCAATGATCACCAATAATTAGTTTACAATAATCATTTTAACTGAGCGATCAGCTTGACATGTCCGCACTAAATCGTCTATAACTTTTGATTCAGAGCTGGGAATGACATGAATCAAACGCCTACGTTGAACTACCTCAATTTTCTATATTGTGTGAAAATTTAAGACTGAAATAGCTACAACAAAGTCTCCAAGTAGTTGAATCTATCGCAAACTATGTGATGCCACAAATTATGCTTCATTAATAAGTCTTTACTCAATGAACACGAATTATCAGTTTAGAATGATCATTTTAATTGGCAGATCAACTTGATATGTCAGCACTAAATTGTAACTTTTGATTCAGTGCTCAGAATGACACGAATCCAGTGCTCACGTTAAGCTAGCTCAATTTTCTATATTGTGAAAACATACTTAACATGAGCATTAGATTCGTATCATTCTAAGCTCTGGATCAATAGTTACGGGTAATTTTGTGCGGACATGTCAAGTTGAGTAAAGTTGATTACGAGAATGATCATTTAATGAAGCATAATGAATGGCATCAAGTAGTATGCCATAGATTCGATTACTTGGATGTGTTGTCGTAGCTATTTCACTCTTAAATTTTTTTCACAAAATAGAAAATTGAGCTAGCTTAATGTTGGAGTTCGATTCGTGTCATTCTAAGCTCTGAATCAGAAGTTACGGATGATTTTTTGCGGACACATCAAGTTAATCGGCGAGTTAAAATGATCATTCTCAATTGATCATTTGTGCTCATTGACTAAAGGCTTATTAATCCTCCATAATGCATGACATCACGCTATTTGCGATAGATTCGATTACTTGGAAGCTTTGTCGTAGCTATTTCAATCTTAAATTTTGTCACACATTATAGAAAAATGAGCTAGCTTAACGTGGGCATTCGATTTGTGTCATTCAGAGCTCTAAAATAAAAGTAACGGACGATTTGTGGAGACATGTCGAGTTGACCGGCTGGTTGAAATGATCATTCTAAACTGATTGAATAAAGCCTTATTAATGAAGCATAATGCATGACATCAAATAGATTATGATAGATTGGATTACTTGGGGGCTTTTTAATAGCTATTTCAGTCTTAAATTTTTTCACAGCATAGAAAATTGAGCTAGCTTAAAGTAAGCGCTGGATTTGCTTCATTCTTAGCTGTGAATCAAAAGTTATAGAAGATTTAGTGCCGACATATCAAGCTGACCTGCCAATTAAAATGATCATTTTAAACTGATCATTCGTACTCATTGAGTAAAGGCTTATTAATGAAGCATAATGCGTGGCATCCCACAGTTTGCGATAGATTCAACTACTTGGAGGCTTTGTTGTAGCTATTTCAGTCTTAAATTTTTACACAATATAGAAACTTGAGGTAGTTCGACGTGTCTGTTTGATTTGTGTCATTCTCAGCTCTGAATCAAAAGTTATAGACGATTTAGTGCAGACATGTCAAGTTGATCGGTTAGTTAAAATGAACCTTTTAAACTGATCATTGGTGCTCATTGAGTAAATGCTTATTAATTAAACATAATGTGTGGCATCACGAAGTGTGCGATAGATTCGATTACTTGGAGGCTTTGTCGTAGCTATATAAGTCTTCAGTTTTGTCACAATATAGAAAATTGAGCTAGCTTAATGTGGGCATTGGATTCCTGTCATTCCGAACTCTAAATCAAAAGTTACAGACGATTTCTTGCCGACATATCAAGTTGATTGGCGAGTTAAAATGATAATTCTAAACTGATCATTGGTGCTCATTGAGTAAAGGCTTATTAATCAATCATAATCCATGGCATCACACTGCTTGCGATAGATTCGCTTACTTGGAACCTTTGTTGTAGCTATTTCAATCTTAAATTTTGCTACAGTTAAGAAAATTGAGCTAGCATAACATGGGCATTGGATTTGTGTCATTTTGAGCTCCGAATTAAAAGTTACAGACGATTTAGAGTGGACATGGCAAGTTGATCGGCTAGTTATAATGATCATTCTAAACTGGTCATTGGTGCTAATTGAGTAAAGGCTTATTAACGAAGCATAATGCATGGAATCAAGCGGTTTACGATAGATTCGATTCCTTGGAGGCATTGTCGTAGCTATTTCAGTCTTAAATTTTATTACACTATAGAAAATTGAGCTAGTAGAAAATTGAGCTAGCTTAATGTGGGCGTTGGATTCGTGTCATTATGAGCTCTGAATCAGAAGTTACGGACGATTTTGTGTGGATATGTCAAGTTAATCGACGAGTTAAAATGATCATTCTCAAATGATCATTTCTTCTCATTGACTAAAGGCTTATTAATCCAGAAAAATGCATGGCATCACGCTATTTGTGATTGATTCAATTACTTGTAAGCTTTGTCATACTATAGAAAAATGAGCTAGCTTAACTTGGGCATTCGATTTGTGTCATTCTGAGCTCTGAAATAAAAGTAACGAACGATTTTGTGCGGACATGTCAAGTTGACTGGCTAGTTGAAATGATCATTCTAAACTGATCATTGATGCTCATTGAGTAAAGTCTTATTAATCAAGCATAATGCATGGCCTCACACTGCTTGCGATAGATTCGCTTACTGGGAACCTTTGTCATAGCTATTTCAGTCTTAAATTTTGTTACAGTTTAGAAAATTGAGCTAGCATAATGTGGGCGTTGGATATGTGTCATTTTGATCTCTGAATCAAAAGTTACAGACAAAATGCATGGCATCAAGTAGATTATGATGATTGGATTACTTGGAGGCTTTGTTGTAGCTATTTCAGTCTTAAATTTTCAAACAATATAGAAAATTGAGTTAGTTTAACGTGGGCATTTGATTTGTGTCATTCTGAGCTTTGAATCCAAAATTATAGACGATTTAGTGCGGACATAACAAGTTGATCGGTCAGTTAAAATGATCAATTTAAACTGATCATTGGTGCTCATTGAGTAAAGGCTTATTAATGAAACATAATGTGTTGCATCACATAGTTTGCGATAGATTAAATTTCTTGGAGGCTTTGTCGTAGCTATTTATGTCTTCAATTTTTTCACAATATAGAAAATTGAGCTAGCTTAACGTGGGCATTGGATTCATGTCGTTCTGAACTCTGAATCTAAAATTACAAACGATTTCTTGCTGACATGTCAAGTTGTTCAACGAGTTAAAATGATCATTCTAAACTGATCATTGGTTCTCATTGAGTAAAGGCTTATTAATCAAGCATAATGCATGGCCTCACGCTGCTTGCGATAGATTCGCTTAGTTGGAACCTTTGTCGTAGCTATTTCAGTCTTAAATTTTGTTATTGTTTAGAAAATTGAGCGAGCATAATGTGGGCGTTGGATTTGTGTCATTTTGAGCTCCGAATCAAAAGTTACAGACAATTTAGTGCGGACGTGGCAAGTTGATCGGCTAGTTATAATGATCATTCTAAACTGATCATTCTAAACTGATCATTGGTGCTCATTGAGTAAAGGCTTATTAACGAAGCATAATGCATGGCATCAAGCAGTTTGCGATCATTTCGATTACTTGGAGGTATTGTTGTAGCTATTTCAGTCTTAAATGTTTTCACAATATAGAAAACCTAGCTAGCTTAATGTGGGCGTTGGATTCGTGTCATTTTGAGCTCAGAATCAGAAGTTACGAACGATTTTGTACGGATATGTCAGGTTAATCGGCGAGATAAAATGATCATTCTCAATTGATCATTTCTGCTCATTGACTAAAGGCTTATTAATCCAGCATAATGCATGGCATCACGCTAATTGTGATAGATTCAATTACTTGTAAGCTTTGTCATAGCTATTTCGGTCTTAAATTTTGTCACACTATAGAAGCATGAGCTAGCTTAACTTGGGCATTCGATTTGTGTCATTCAGAGCTCTGAAATAAAAGTTATGGACGATTTTGTGCGGACATCTCAAGTTGAAAGGCTAGTTGAAATGATCACTCTAAACTGATCATTAATGCTCATTGAGTAAAGTCTTATTAATGAAGCATAATGCATGGCATCAAGTAGATTATGATAGATTGGATTAGTTGGGGGCATTGTAATAGCTATTTCAGTCTTTAATTTTCACATAATACAAAAAACTGAGGTAGTTTAACGTGGGCGTTTGATTTTTGTCATTCAGAGCTCCGAATCAAAAATTATAAGCGATTTAGTGCGAACATGTCAAGTTGATCGGTCAGCTAAAATGATCATTTTAAACTGATCATTGGTACTCATTGAGTAAAGGCTTATTAATGAAACATAATGCGTGGTATCACGTAGTTTGCGATAGATTCAATTTCTCGGAGGCTTTGTCGTAGCTATTTATGTCTTCAATTTTGTCACAATATAGAAAATTGAGCTAGCTTAACGTGGGCATTGGATATGTGTCATTCTGAACTCTGAATCAAAAGTTACGGACGATTTCTTGCTGACATGTCAAGTTGTTCAGCGAGTAGAAGTGATCATTCTAAACTGATCATTGGTGCTCATTGAGTAAAGGCTTATTAATCAAGCATAATGCATGGCATCATGCTGCTTCCGATTGATTTGCTTACTTGGAACCTTTGTCGTAGCTATTTCAGTCTTAAATTTTGTTACAGTTTAGAAAATTGAGCTAGGATAACTTGGGCGTTGGATTTGTTTCAATCTGAGCTCTGAATCAAAAGTTACGGATGATTTTGTGCGGACATGTCAAGTTAATCGGCGAGTTAAAGTGATCATTCTCAACGGATCATTTGTGCTCATTGGGCAAAGGCTTATTAATCCAGCATAATGCATTAGACCACGCGGTTTGCGATATATTCGATTACTTGGAGGATTTGTGGTAGCTATTTCAGTCTTTAATTTTGTCGCAATATAGAAAATTTTTAGCTAGCTTAACGTCGGCGTTGGATTCATGGCGTTATGAGCTCTGAACCAAAACTTAAAGAAGAGTTAGTGCGGACATGTCAAGTTGACCGACGAATTAAAATGATCATTCTCAACTGATCATTAGTGCTCATTGAATAAAAGCTTTAATGAAGCATAATGCATGACACCAAGCAGTTTGCGATAGATTGGATTACTCGAAGGTTTTGTCGTAGCTATTTCAGTCCTTAATTTTGTCACAATATGTAAAATGGAGCTATCTTCACGTGGGCGTTCGATTTGTCTCATTCTGAGCTTTGAATCAAAAGTGATGGATAATTTTGTGCAGACATGTCAAGTTGATCGGCGAGTTAAAATTATTATTCTAAACTGATCATTGGTGCTCATTATTTAAAGGCTTATCAATGAAACATAATGGCGTGGAGGCACTGTTGTAGCTATTTAAGTCTTCAATTTTGTCACAATATAGAATATTTAACTAGCTTAACGTGGGATTCAATTTGTGTCATTCTGAGCTCTAAATCAAAAGTTACAAACGAATTTTTGCGGATATGTAAAGTTCATCGGTGAGTTAAAATGATCATTCTTAACCGATCATTGGTGCTCATTGAGTAAAAGCTTATAAATGAAGAATAATGCATGGCATCTAGCATTTTGCGATATATTGGATATTGTACCTATTTCAGTCTTGAATTTTGTCACAATATTAATTATTTAGCTAGCTTAATGTCGGCGTTGTATTCGTGGCATTCTGAGCTCTGAATCAAAAGTTACAGATGATTTAGGGCAAACATTTCAAGTTGACCGGCTAATTAAAATGATCATTCTAAACTGATCATTGGTGCTCATTGAATAAAAGCTTATTAATGAAGCATAATGCATGGCATCAAGGAGTTTGCAATATATTGGATTATTTGGAGACGTTTTCGTAGCTATTTCAGTATTAAATTTGGTCACACTATAGAAAATTGACCTAGCTTAACGTGGGCATTGGATTCGTGTCATTCGGAGCTGTAAATAAAAAGTTACTGACGATTTCGTGTGCATATGCCAAGTTGATCGCTAGTTAAAATTATCATTCTAAACCAATCATTGTAGCTTATTGAGTAAAGGCTTAATAATGAAGGATAATTCATGGCATCAAGAAGTTTGCGATAGATTGGATAACTCGAAGGCTTTTTCATAGCTATTTCAGTCTTAAATTTTGTCACACTATAGAAAATGGAGCTAGCTTAACTTGGGTGCTAAATTTGTCTCATTTTGAGCTCTCAATCAAAAGTTATGGACGATTTTGTGAGGACATGTCAAGTTGATCTGCGCATTAAAATGATCATTCTAAGATGATCATTGGTGCTCATTGAGTAAAGGTTTATTAACGAGTCACAGTGCATGACATCAAGCAGTTTGTGATAGATTCGACTACTTGGAGGCATTGTCACAATATAGAAAATTTAGCTAGTTTAACGTGGGTGTTGGATTTGTGGCATTCTAAGCTCTGAATCAAAAGTTACGGACGATTTAGTGCGGATATGTCAAGTTGACCCGAGAGTTAAAATTATAATTATAAACTGATCAGTGGTGCTCAGTGAGTAAAAGCATATTAATGAAGCATAATGCATGGCATCAAACAGTTTTAGATAGATTGCTTTACTCAAAGGCTTTGTCATAGCTATTTCAATCCTAAATTTTGTCATATTATATAAAATGGAGATAGCTTAACGTGGACGTTGGATTCTTTTCATTCTGAGCTCTGAATCAAATGTTACGGACCATTTTGTGCGGAGATGTCAAGTTGATGGGCGAGTTAAAATGATCATTGTAAACTAATTATTGGTGCTTATTGAGTAAATGCTTATTAATGAAGCATACTTCATGGCATCAAGCAGTTTGCGATAGATTGGATTACTCGAAGGCTTTTTCATAGCTATTTCAGTCTTATATTTTGTCACACTATAGAAAATGGAGCAAGCTTAACGTTGGCGTTGAATTCGTCTCATTTTGAGGTCTGAATCAAAAGTTACGGACGATTTTGTGCGGACATATCAAGTTGATAGGTGAGTTAAAAGGACCATTCTAAACAAATAATCGTTGTTCATTGAGTAAAGGCTTATAAATGAAGAATAATGCATGGCATCAAGCATTTTGCGATAGATTGGACTCTTTGGAGGATTTATTGTAGCTACTTCCATCGTAAATCTTGTCACAATATAGAATAGTTAGCTAGCTTAACGTCGGCGTTGGACTCGTGGCATTCTGAGCTTTGAATCAAAAGTTACAGATGATTTAGGGCGGACATGTCAAGTTGACCAGAGAATTAAAATGATCATTCTAAAATGATCATTGGTGCTCATTGAATAAATGCATATTAATGAGGCATAATGCATGGCATCAAGGAGTTTGCGATAGATTGGATTACTTGGAGGCTTTGTCATAGGTATTTCAGTCTTAAATTTTGTCAAACTATAGAACATTTACCTAGCTTAACATGGGCATTCGATTCGTACCATTATGAGCTCTGAATCAAAAGTTACAGACAAATTTTTGCGGATATGTCAAGTTGATCAGTGAGTTAAAATGATCATTGTAAAGTGATCATTGGTGCTCATAGAGTAAAACCTTATAAATGAAGAATCACGGCTTCAAGCATTTTCCGATAGATTGCATTACTTGGAGGCTTTGTTGTATCTATTTCAGTTTTTAAATTTTTCACAATATAGAAAATTTAGCTAGCTTAACGTAGGCATTGGATTCGTGTCATTCGTAGCTCTGAATCAAAAGTTACAAACAATTTAGTGTGGAGATGTTAAGCTGATCGGCCAGATAAAATGATCATTCTAAACTCATCATTGGTGCTCATTGAGTAAAGGCTTATCAATGAAGCATAATGCATGTCATCACACTTTTTACGATATATTCGATTACATGGAGGCATTATCGTAGCTATTTAAGTCTTAAATTTTATCACAATATAGAACATTTAGCTAGCTTAACGTGGACTTTGGATTCCTGTCATTATGTGCTCTTAATAAAAAATTAAGGATGATTTTGTGCGGACATATCAAGTTGATTGGCGAGTTAAAATGATCATTCTAAACTGATCATTGGTGCTCAATGAGTAAAGGATTATAAATGAAGCATAGTGCATGACATCAAGCAGTTTGCAATATATTCGATTACTTGGAGGATTTGTCGTAGCTATTTTAGTATTTAATTTTGTCACAATATAGAAAATGTAGCTAGCTTAATGTTGGTGTTGGATTCGTGGCATTATGAACTCTGAATCAAAAGTTACAGACGATTTGGTGCGGACATGTCAAGTTGACTGGCGAATTAAAATGATCATTCTAAAATGACCATTGGTGCTCATTGAATAAAAGCTTATTAATGAAGCATAATGCATGGCATCAAGCAGTTTGCGATAGATTAGATTACTTGGAGGCTTTTTCGTAGCTATTTCAGTCCTAAAGTTTGTCACATTATATAAAATGGAGCTATCTTAACATCGGCGTTGGATTTTTCTCATTGTGAGCTTTGAATCAAAAGTTACGGACAATTTTGTACGGACATGTCAAGTTGATCGGCAAGTTAAAATGATCATTCTAAAATGACCGACTTAGGATAAACCAGCCACCTTCTGATACTGAGCAATACTACAGTCACTCATCTAGGTCACAGCACCCTAGGAGAAGGCGGCCAAGAGACGACCAACCGCATAGGAATAACCAACCCAATCCTCGCGACCCTTTGGCTGGCCTTAAAATCAAGATTCCCTCTTTCCATGGAACCAATGACCCTGAGGAGTATCTAGAGTGTGAAAAGAAGATAGAAATAGTCTTTGATTGTAGGGAATACACTCAGGATAGTAAGTTTAGAGTAGCACCAACTGCTTTTAAAGATTATGCCTTAAGTTGGTAGGATCAATTAGTTTCTTCTAAGAGAAGGGCTGGGGATTTGCATATAGATTCATGGAACCAGATGAAATTAATCACGAGGAAAAGGTTTATACCTAGCCACTACCATAGGGAACTTCACTTTAACCTTAGAAACCTATCTCAAGGATCTAGACCCGTAGAGGAGTACTTTGAGGAGATAGAAACCTTATTGCTTATGGCTGACGTTCAAGAGGATAGTAAAGCCACTATGGCTAGGTTTATGGGTGGCCTTAATAGGGAAATCATAGATAGGCTAGAGGTTCACAATTATGTTGAAATAGAAGAACTTCTCCATAAGGCTATCATGTTCGAAAAAGAACTTAAGAGGAAAAACCCTAAACCCGGATTTAGTTCTACTAGGTTTAGCCAATCTAAGGAGGATAATTATAGCAAAGATTACAAGCCTTTCACTGAACCTAAGGTAGAAGATTCGAAACTTAAGGGAATGGATATGGGTTCTAGCACCAAAACTAGGGAAATTCAGTGTTTTAAGTGTAAGGGCTTTGGTCACTACTCTAGGGAATTGAGCACCAAATTGAATTTCTACCAGGAGCATCTCTTCCCAACAAGCCAGCCTACAGAACCAATGCCCTGGAGACCAAGGAGCTTCAACAGCAAGTCACTGAACTTATGGAGAAAGGTCATATCCGCAAAAGTATGAGCCCGTGTGTTGTACCTGTTTTGCTTGTCCCAAAAAAGGATGGAAGCTGGAGAATGTGTGTTGATTGTAGAGCCATCAACAATATCACTGTAAAGTATCTCCATCCTATACCTAGATTAGATGATATGTTAGATGAATTGCATGGTTCTAGAATCTTCTCTAAGGTAGATCTTAAGAGTGGTTATCACCAAATTAGGATGAAAGAAGGTGATGAGTGGAAAACTGTATTTAAAACTAAACAAGGTTTATATGAGTGGTTAGTAATGCCTTTTGGCTTGACAAATGCACCTAGTACCTTCATGAGATTCATTAACCATGCCCTTAGGGAATTTATAGCTCATTTTGTGGTAGTATACTTTGATGAAAATCTAGTTTTTAGCCGAACCTTAGATGATCATGTAGAACACCTCAGAAAGGTTTTTGAAGTGCTTAGAAAGGAAACCTTGTATGCCAATCTTAAGAAATGTAATTTTGGAGCAGATAAACTTGTCTTCTTAGGGTTTGTTCTGAGTACAGATGGTATTAAGGTTGATGAGGAAAAGATAAAAGCGATTAAGGAGTGGCCGAGTCCAAATAATGTTGGGGAAGTAAGGAGCTTCCATGGCATAGCTGGGTTTTACTGGAGATTTGTCATGGGCTTTAGCACTGTAGCAGCTCCACTCACTGAGGTTATAAAAAGGAATGTGGGATTTAAGTGGGAGCAGCCGCAAGTTCCTAACCTTGAAAGACAAGCTTACACACTCCCCGGTGCTATCTCTTCCTAACTTTGATAAAACTTTTGAAATTGAATGTGATGCCTCAAGAGTTGGTATTGGTTCTGTTCTTATGTAGGAATGGAAGCCCATAGCCTACTTTAGTGAGAAACTTGGAGGGGCCACACTAAATTACCCAACCTATGACAAAGAACTATATGTGCTTGTGAGGGCCTTGCAAACATGGCAACATTATATTTGGCCCAAGGAGTTTGTCATCCATACCGACCATTAGTCACTCAAACATCTCAAAGGGCAACAAAAGCTGAACAAAAGACATGCTATGTGGGTCGAATTCATTGAGACCTTCCCTTATCTGATCAAATACAAGAAAAGTAAAGAGAATGTAGTAACCGATGCTCTTTCTCGGAGGTATGTGCTCTTGAACTCTTTAGAAGTTAAACTGCTAATATTTAAGCAAATCAAAGAGTTATATGCTACTGATGCGGATTTTAAGAATATTTTTCTTCTTGTGAGAAGTTTGGTACTAGAAAATACTTTAAGAGTGAAGGCTTCTTGTTTTACGATAATCGGTTATGTGTACCTAACTCCTCTTTCTGAGATTTGTTTATTACGGAAGCACATTCAAGTTGTCATATGGGTCACTTTGGCGTGGCAAAAACATTAAATGTATCGCAGGAACACTTCTTTTGGCCACACATGAGGAATGATGTTGAGAAAACTTTCCAAATATGTGTAACGTGCAAGGAAGTCCATAATCCAAAAGCACGGTTTGTATACCCCTTATCCTGTACCTTTGCACCCTTGGCATGCTATATCTATGGATTTTGTTGTTGGATTGTCTAGAACTAAGACTGGAAAGGATTCTGTGTTCGTTGTAGTTGATAGGTTTTGCAAAATGGCTCACTTTATTCCTTGTCATAAGAAGGATGATGCCGTTAACATTGCCGGGTTATTCTTTAAGGAGATAGCTAGACTTCATGGCATTCCTAGGACCATAATATCATATAGAGACACAAAGTTCCTTAGTTACTTTTGGAAAACACTTTGGTCTAAGCTAGGAACTAAGCTTTGTTTCTCCACAACTTGTAACCCGCAATCAGATGGTCAAACTGAAGTAGTTAATAGAACCTTGTCTACTTGTTAAGAGCTTTGATTAAAAAGAATCTTAGGACTTGGGAAGAATGTTTGCCTCATGATAAATTTGCATATAATCATGCTAGGCATACTACTTCTAAGTACTCACCATTCGAAATTTTTTATGGGTTCCATTCCATCTCACCTTTGGATCTAATTCCTTTACCTTTGAGTGAAAGGACAAGCCTGGATGGAAAGAAAAGGCTCAGTTGGTTAAAAAAATTCATCCCAAGGCTCGGCTCAATATTGATAATAAGACTAAGTTGTATGCTCAACAAGCCAATAAAGGCCGAAAGGAGTAATCATTTGAGGAAGGAGACTTGGTGTCGATCCATTTGTGTAAAGATAGATTTCCAAGTGAAAGGAAATCCAAGTTAATGCCTAGAATTGATGGCCCATTCAAAGTCATCAAGAAGATCAATGACAATGCCTACCAGCTGGATCTTCAATGTAAGTATCAAGTGAGTTCAAGCTTCAATATCACTGATTTGGTTCCATATTTTGCAGATGAAACATACTTGAGGTCAAATCCTTCCCAACTCGGGGAGAATGATGTGAGCATGGCCAGCAAGGAACCACAACCTAAGGAGCAGTTTGAACCAGAGGAGGAAGAAGCCACTACAACACGCGGATATTGGAGATGAAAGCCTACAAAACTTCAATGGCCCCATTACCCGGTCCAAGCAAGCCAAACTTAAGACAACACTACAGCACATTCTCAACACCATTCAGGCAAGTTTGGTGTGTGCTAATTCAACCACATTTGTTGTGATTCAAGCCACATAAACCTCACCAAAAGAGGTGACTAAGATTGTAATTTTTTTCCCTATTCTTAGTTTTGTCCTAATGGGTTTTCTATGATAAGCTTTTCATGAGGGAAGCTCAAGGTACTTTATCACAGTCTCCTGGTGACCCAGCCCCATTTTATCTAATCATATACGAAATAAGAAAGGAAGAATCAAGTCAAAACATTATTTACTTCTTAGTCTTTGTCTTAGTTGTCTTTGTAATTCCCTAAGTATTTCCTTTAAAGTTTTGGTAGAATTTTAGGAGTCATTTTCAATGTCTAGACTACTATAAGTACACTCTTGTATCCTTCTTTCTGAATCATCAAACATTTTAATGGCAAATCTCCTTCTTAAACTCATTTGGTCATCCTTTTGAATAAGGAATTTTAGAACACTTTCCCATTCTTCTCGAGAGCCGAAAGTCTAAGGGATCTTCATCCCCCTTGGAAGTTTCAATTCAGTTCACCCCTTGCCCAATGTGCCTGGCCTTTGTCATTCACACAGAGCAAGCAGATAGTCCAAGGATTTTCCACCATCCTTGAGAAGTATCATCCATTTCCCCTTGTTCTCGGATCCATCCACTTAAGAGCTCACACATCCGCAAGTTACACCATCGTTTCACCCATTCTGGAATTTGAATTCATTCATCCACTCTTCCACAACTATTTGGAGTTGATCAGGAGTGTGATCCTCATCAGCATCATATCAATGGATTACTTGGAGGCTTTATCGTAGCTATTTCAGTCTTAAATTTTTTCACAAGTATAAAATTGAGCTCGCTTGACATGGGCGTTGGATTCGTGTCCTTCTAAGCTCTGAATCAAATGTTGTAGACAATTTTTCTGCCAGAAATAATGATTTTATTATCGATCAATATCATTGTTTACAAAAGATCTTTAAAAAATAGGGATAAGATGAGTAAATATTCCAAACATCTGGAGAAATAATTGATGATTTAGCCAAGACATCTGCCACTTGATTGCATGATCGCAGTTGTTGTTGAAATTTGATTCCTTCAAACTTGTTGAACCATAATTTGATCGTATTGATATAATGTTGGAGTTGGTGATTGACAGTTGTATTGTGTAGAAGATTATTTATTGTCAAATTATCTCCTCCAAAGATAACATATCGGAATCCCAAAGACCACGTGCATTGTAAGGCCTAGATAAGTGCAGTAAATTCCGCTTAAATAACAGTATAACGTCCCTGAAATTTTCCTTTTCCTGCATTAAATAAAAAGCTGCTATTAACGCGTACAATCCATCCTAAACCTGAAAAAGAATTGCCTTCCCGATGAGCAGAATCGTAGTTACATTTAACAATTGTGGAGGTGGTGATTTCCATTTTGAAAGGGCAGAATTAAATGTCGTTGATGGTCAATTTTCATCTATCTTGAAATTTTGATTTCTCCATTCCTGAGCATCGTCGTGGCTTATTTGTAACAGAGAATCCACTGATAAGTCCTTATTGTTGAAAGTAAGATCATTCCTGACTTTCCATTTGCGCCAGAGGACAAAGAAAGGAATAAACTTCTATGGCGAATCGTAATTAAACTGATTATAACTTGCTATTAAATATCTGACATTGTCATGAATAGTAGTAGACGGACTACAAATGGTAGTTGTTAGAATACCCATTTTCTCCACATCATTTGAGAATAATGACATAGAAAAAATGTGTGTAGTTCTGTTTCTTCGAAGTCATAGCAACGGGTGCACTGATCGTCTGAGAGAATATGTCGATGCTTTAAATGTGATTTTAAAGGTAATCTCGAGACAAAAATCGCCACAAAAAATGTTGTATCTTGGGTGGAATCTTCAGAGGCCAATTACACTTAGTGAGATCCTGATGATTTGCCAAATGAGGTTGAATACCGACAGACCCGTTGTCATTTACATTAATAGCATGATAGTAGCCAGACTTAACAAAATATACTCCATTGTTAGATAATTTCCAATACCAATCATCTTTAACTTGATTCAGGCAGAAGATAGATTTTATAGATAAGGTGATGATCTTCTTGTTCAATCAAATCGTTAATGATATCTGCATTCCAATGTCCAGTGGTTCGATCAATGAGTAAATCGATTTTTTAACAGTGGGTTGGTATAGGTAGCAGTTTGGGTGCACGAAATGGACAGATAGGAAGCCAATTTGTATCTCCTATGCATGTGTATACTCCATCACCAAAAATCCGATGTAACCCTCATTTTAGAAGATCCCGTCCATGAAGAAGTGACTGCCAACCAAATGAGGGGCGACAACTTAAAGTAGCAGAAATCAAATCCCTCTTTGGAAAGTATTGATGTTTTAAGATTCTCGAAAGAAGGCATTCTGGTCTGGTTTGGATCTTCCAACAAAGATTGGCTAGTAGAGCCTGATTAAAATTCTGAAAATCACGAAAACCTAAACCTCCCATTCTTTTTGGGGTAGCCATTTTCTTCCAAGAAACCCATGAAATTTTTTTTTTTGTAGTCTGAGAGTCCCCACCAGAACTGAGATAACGCTTTATTCAACAGGTTACATATTTCATTAGGCAACTTAAACACGTTCATCGAATAAACCGGCATACCAAAAGCAACAGCTTTTATTAAAATTTCTTTTCCAGCAGGTGATAGAAATTTTGTTTGCTATCCTGAAATACGAGAATGAACTTTGTCGATAATGTACTTAAACATCTGACATTTGTTACATTTAAACTGTTCCAGTAGCCCAAGACATATTCCTCCTCCACCAATATTATATATTTGTAACGATTGTTGTACATGTCTTCTCGTATGTTCGAAAACTTTACTCCCAAAACTGACTGATGATTTGTCCATATTAATAATCTGTCCTGAAGCCCTACCATATTCCTGGAAAACATTTTGGAGACTGGTAACATTTTTCCGATCAGCTAGGATAAAGAACAGTGAATCATCTGCAAATAAAAGATGAGAGGTTGTAGGTCCATTCCGAGAAATTCTCAAAGCCTGAATCTGATTATTCAATACAGCAGTATGAATCGTCGAGCATAAAACATCTGCACACAGAATGAACAAATAGGGGGATAAATGGATCCCCTTGACGTAAACCACATCCTGGAAGAAAGTTACCATAGGGGCTTCCATTAATGAGAACTGAAAAAGATACTGTGGTGATGCATTGCATTACCCAATTTGTCCATTGAGACGAGAATTCTTTTCTCAGAAGAACTGCTTCCAAGAAGCTCCATTCAATACGGTCATAAACTTTATTGATGTCTGTTTTAACAGCCATAAATGATTTTGCAGCGGATGTCTGAACCCTTAAGAAATGTAATGCTTCATGAGCAATTAACACATTATCCGTGATTAATCTCATAGGTATAAAAACTGCCTGATTTTTTGACACAA
>CM032164.1:8021824-8087050 GCA_018901935.1 Pugionium cornutum
AAGAGGACTCGGACCAAATGAGCTACCAGCTCCAGGACATGAACTTAGGAAGTCTCAACACCAGTGGTACCTCAAGGAGCAATGACAAGAAGCAGATCAAGCACTCTTCCACAAGTTCAACTTATGGGTGGACAAGCTCCTAGTGGAAGATCGACTAAGGACAATGGGCCAGAAGTGCAAAGAAGAGTCCGAAGGCTTCTCAACAACACAAGGACATCAGAGACTTGGGTTTTAGTGGCAAGAGAGGTCAGGGCCCAAAGATTCCTAACCCTACTCCAAGTCGAAGACTAAGAGCAAGTCGCGTGCATGCCACAAGGACGGCCACCTTCCATTTCTTGGCCGTGAGGTAAGTAAGGTAAGTTTCAATTCGAATATATGCCTCTTTCTGTTTTGCAGGGTAGGATCTAGGTTTTTTTACATTTTTTGAGTCAAAGACATTTTAGGAATAGGTCCTTTTCGGTTATGTACTTTTGTATCTTTTCCATTTGTGCACTTTTATAAACTTTCCTTTTCTTTATTTGAGTCGACCCTAGAAGGTCAAGCTGTCGAGCATATTAATAAGGCTCCTTCCAGCATTGTAGTTCGACAACCTTTTGATTATTAATAAAGTAGAACTTTTCCCTACTCTCAAGAGCTAGTTGAGACCAGCCCTCCTAGCTCTAAGTTTGTGATTTATCACGAGGTTCATCACCCTCGTGTGGTTCACTTCACCCTTCCATCGTTTACCAACCAGAAAACCCCTATCCAGAAGCCTAAGGTTGAGTTTCTCACCTAATCTTCTACAAACAGCCCAGCATACATCCTTGAATCAAGGCTTGTATCATTTTGGTATCAGAGCTTAAAGCTCCTAAACCAGGTTGTTTCTATCCTTTTGCTTGTCTTATTTCTAGTTCTTGCATTAGTTTAAGTCGTATTCAAGAAAAATCAAAAAAACAACATCAAACTCCAAACCGAGTGCATCTAGCCTCCTACGTGTATCACTAGGGTTTAGGTTCACTTTTGCATTATCATTCACGTTTTCCTTTTGTTTAAGTCATATTTCCTTTATTTTTAAGTTTAATTAAAAAGAAAAGAAAAAGAAAATAGAAAAGATACTAAAAGAATTCGAATTGGACAGCTAGCACAAGTTGTCTAGGAAGTTTCCTTTTTTTCGAATTTCCTTTCCTTAGGATTTTCCTTTTTGCATTTTTTCAAATCCCATATAAAAGAAACTCTCCTAATAATTTAGGAGCACCCTAATTATCTTCTTTCTTTGTAGCACACCATGGGAGAAGAGAATAGAGACGCAGCTGAAGCCATGATGGCCATGTTCACCACAATCCAAACACAACTCGCATCCATAGGCGAGAGGTTGGGAGCGTGGAGAGACCAGTAAGATTCAGGCCATAAGGCACGTGAGAGCTGAGCAAGACCGTCCTGAGGGTCCTGAGTACCTTAGGACACGGCACGAACAGGAGGAACCCCAGCCAGATGGAGATGAGGACACGCAACCTCATAACTATCACCATAGGCGAGAGGACCTCCACGGCAACCAGAGGCAGAAGATGATGGCTTTGAGCCATATGGTCTTCACCAGAGACCAAGAATGCCTCCTAGACGTCATGAGGATGGAGATGAACACACCTATAACCGGGTAATTCATCCTGATGTTAAACTAACTCCTCCAACTTTTGCAGGAAAAGTAGACCCGAGGCTTACCTAGATTGGGAGAAGCGAATGGATCATATCTTTGATCACTACAACCAACCAGGACCTAGGAGAGTCTCAATGGCAGTAGCACAACTCACGGACAATGCCCTCATCTGGTGGGATCGTGAGGTATCTGACAGAAGGAGGAAGAGAATGAGACCCGTAGACTCATGGGTCGACATGAAAGACCTCATGCGACAAAGGTATGTTCCACCTTACTTTCATAGGGATTTGCAGCGTTTTCGTACTCTTAAGCAGGGTACCAGATCAGTAGAGGAGTACTATGAAGAGTTCGAGAGGTTAAGGAACAGATTGGAGCTCAATGATGATGAAGAAGCATTGATGGCGCAATTCTTGGATGGACTCCAAGAAAGGATCAGCTGCAAGGTGGAAGGCAAATCTACAATGACTTCAAGACTTGTTCCACCTATCTGTACAAGCTGAACAGCACATCAAACGTAAGAGCCAAGACATCCGCAGCAAGCCTAAGACACCTTGGGCACCAAGCAACATGCCTAAGACAGTGGACAAAGGCAAAAGCGTGAGATCGAGTCAAGGTTCAAGAGCAAGCCTCCTGAACCCACCCGTGACCAGAGAGCCTGGTAAGTCTTCTAACCCTCAAAGATCACGTGACATAACTTGTTTCAAGTGCAGGGGACGTGGACACATCTCAAGGGAGTGCCCAAACAACGAGTCATGCTGATTACGGAGGCAGGAGAATATGAGTCCCAAGATGAAGAGGACAATGAACCAGAAGGAGAGTACGGTGACATTGAGTACCCTGATGGGGGGGAAGTGCTGGTCACTAGACGTATCCTCAGTGCAATGGTGGATCCTTCAGAGACCATCCAAAGGGAGAACATCTTCCACAGCCGTTGCACCATCAAGGAAAGGTATGTAACCTCATCATAGATGGTGGTTCTTGCACTAACGTTGCTAGTGCGTATATGGTTGATAAGCTAGGTCTAGAGAGGACACGGCATCCTCGACCATATAGACTGAGATGGCTCGATGACAAAGTGGAGCTCAAGATTCATGAGCAAGTCACTGTGCCATTCAGTGTGGGCAAGTACCAAGACCAGGTCGTGTGCGACGTGGTGCCCATGCAAGCTGGCCATCTTCTACTAGGAAGACCATGGCAGTTTGACAAAGAGACCAGGCATGATGGCCGAACCAATCTCTACACCTTCGTGCATGACAAGAGAAAGGTCAGCCTAGCTCCTCTTACACCTGCCCAAGTACATGAGCTACAACTCCAAATGAGTAAGGAAAAGAAACTTGTCAAGTCTAACTTTCTTATTCAACCTAGTCATGTCCGGAGAGCTTTAGCCTCGAAGGACTTAATGTTACTAATGGTTTTCAAGGAAGTGTTGAGTATAGAACAGGGACAGGTAGAGCTACCTCATGAAGTAGCAACACTCCTCAACAAATTCCAGGATGTATTTCCAGAGGAGATACCAGCAGGCTTGCCTCCTTTACGTGGCATAGAACACCAGATCTATCTAGTGCCCGGAGCAGCCCTGCCCAACTGGCCAGCCTACCGGATGAGTCCAGAGGAGTCCAAGAGCTTGAGAAGCAAGTCAAGGAGCTCCTGGAGAAAGGATATGTTCGAGAGAGCCTCAGTCCATGTGCCGTACCAGTGCTACTAGTGCCCAAGAAAGATGGGACTTGGCGCATGTGCGTGGACTGCCGAGCAATCAACAACATCACAGTCAAGTATAGGCATCCAATACCACGACTGGATGACATGCTAGATGAGCTGTGTGGAGCCACGGTCTTCTCCAAGATAGACCTCAAAAGTGGATACCACCAGGTAAGAATGAAGGAAGGTGATGAGTGGAAGACTGCTTTCAAGACAAAGCAAGGGCTCTACGAGTGGACAGTCATGCCATTCGGCTTGACTAATGCCCCAAGCACCTTCATGCCTTATGAACCAAGTTCTTAGGGCGTACATCAGTAAGTTTGTAGTTGTTTACTTTGATGATATATTGTTTATAGTAAGTGCCTCTGGAACACCTCACACATCTTGAGATGGTACTTAAAACCCTTCGACAGAAGAGCTTTATGCCAATCTCAAGAAGTGCACTTTACTGATAAGCTTGTCTTTTAGGTTTTGTTGTAAGTTCACAGGGCCTACAGGTTGATGAAGAGAAGATTCGAGCCATACAAGAATGGCCAACACCAGGCAACATCAGCCAAGTAGCTTCCACGGACTGGCCAGCTTCTATAGGAGATTCGTGCCCAACTTCAGCAGTATTGCCTCACCATTGACGTAGTGAAGAAGAACGTGGGATTCAGCTGGGGAGAAGCTCAGGAGAAGGCATTCCAGGCCTTGAAGGACAGCCTTACACATGCACCAGTGCTAGTCCTTCCCGACTTCAACAAGACGTTTGAAGTGGAGTGTGATGCCTCTGGAATAGGCATAGGAGCAGTGCTAACCAAGGAGGGAGACCAGTGGCATACTTCAGTGAGAAGCTAGGTGGTGCCTCACTGAACTACCCCACTTATGACAAGGAGCTTATGCCCTTGTCCGAGCATTGGAGACTTGGCAGCATTACTTGCTGTCCAAGGAGTTTGTGATCCACACTGATCACGAGACTCTCAAACACCTCAGAGGGCAAACCAATCTCAAGAGGAGACATGCCAGGTGGATGGAGTTCATAGAGACCTTCCACGTCATCAAGTACAAGAAGGGCAAAGACAATGTGGTAGCCGATGCACTATCAAGGAGGTTTGCCTTGATATCAACCATGGAGGCAAAGGTCCTAGGATTCGAGCACATCAAGGACCTATACAAGGATGATCCTGACTTTGCTGAGAGCTACAAGGAGTGTGGCACAGGAGTCATGGCAAGTTCTACATCCATGAGGATTCTTGTTCCGAGAAAGAAGGCTGTGCATACCACAAGGATCATTAAGGAGCTTATCATCCGAGAAGCTCATGGAGGAGGACTCATGGGCCACTTTGGTGTCGACAAGACTCTAGCAGTGGTCAAGGAGCACTTCTACTGGCCACACATCAAGAGGACAGTAGAAGCTCATTGTGCAAGATGCATCACTTGCAAGAAGGCAAAGTCCCAGTGCAACCTCACGGGTTGTATCTCCCACTGCCCATACCACACATCCATGGGTGGACATCTCAATGGACTTTGTTCTAGGTCTGCCAAGATCAACCACAAAGATGCAATCTTTGTAGTGGTGGACAGATTCTCCAAGATGGGCACACTCCATCCCATGTGCCAATGTCAATGATGCCACAAAAACAGCTGAGCTGTTCTTCAGGGAGATAGTACGACTTCATGGAGTGCCAAGGACCATCGTATCAGATAGGGGCACCAAGTTCCTCAGCCATTTCTGGAGGACCCTTTGGAGAAAGCTAGGCACGAAGCTACTCTTCTCTACCACTTGCCATCCTCAAACCAATGGCCAAACTGAAGTTGTCAACAGGACACTATCAACCCTTCTCAGAACTACACTAGGGAAGAACCTAAAGACTTGGGTGGAGTGCCTGCCATTCATAGAGTTCGCTTACAACCGAGCCGTGCACTCAGCAACCAAGAAGACACCATTTGAAATAGTATATGGCTTCAACCCTCTCACCCCATTGGAGCAAACACCACCACCACCAGCTGAGATGACACACCTCAATGGAGCATCCAAGGCAGAGTTCATAAGGAGATTACACCAGGAGGTAGCAGAAAACTTGGAGAAGAGGACCGGACAGTACGTGACTCATGCCAACAAGGGAAGAAAGGAGATGATCTTTCAACCAGGTGATTGGGTGTGGCTACACCTACGGCAGGAGAGGTTCCCAAACCTAAGGAGTTCCAAGCTAGCACCAAGAGGAGATGGACCATTCAGAGTGCTCAAGAGGATCAACAACAACGCCTACCGGATCGAGCTTCAAGGTGAGTTTAATGTGTCCAATACGTTTAATGTCACTGACTTGGCTCCTTTCCATGCAGATGAACCAGTTTTGAGGACAAAACCTACTGAAGGGAGGGAATGATGAGAACATCAGGTCGTACATCCAGCCAGGAGACCAGACTGGCCGGCCAGGAAGCTTGCCCGAGACAGCAGGACCATCTGGTGCGCCTGCCGGACCAGACAGTACCGCGGACCCTCGACCTATAGGACCAGACCGGTCAACATCGCCGGTGGAGAGGCCCAAGCTTCCGGCACACTTGGTGGGGACGTGAATGACACCGCCGGTCCCCCTGATGACACCGCCGACTCCGGGATCAACTTGGCCGGTCCTGAAGTCATTCCGGCCAGTACCGCGCACAATCCAGCCGGTACAGGCCATCCAGCCAAGTATACGCACACTTCCACTTCTACACAAGAGGACTCGGACCAAATGAGCTACCAGCTCCAGGACATGCACTTAGAGGAAGTATCTACACCAGTGGTACCTCCAAGAGCAATGACAAGAAGCAGATCAAAAGCACTCTTCCACAAATTCAGCTTATGGGTTGACAAGCTTCTAGAGGAAGAGCAGCTAAGGACAATGGGCCAGAAGAGCAAATTAGAGTCCAAAGGCTTCTCAAAAACACAAGGAACATCAGAGACTTGGGCTTTAGTGGCAAGAGAGGTCAGGGCCCAAAGATATTTAACCCTACTCCAAGTCGAAGACTAGGAGCAAGGCGCGTGCATGCCACAAGGACGGCCACCTTCCATTTCTTGGCCGTGAGGTGAGTTAAGGTAAGTTTACATTCGAATATATGCCTCTTTCTATTTTGCAGGGTAGGATCTAGTTGCTTTACATTTTTGAGTCAAGAACATTTTAGGAATAGGTCCTTTTTTGGTTATACTTTTGTATCTTTTCCTTTTGCACTTTTGTAAACTTTCCTTTTATTTGTTTGAGTCGACCCTAGAAGGTCAAGCTGTCGAGCATATTAATAAGGCTCCTTCCAGCATTGTAGTTCGACAACCTTTTGATATTAATAAAGATAGAACTTTTTTCTAAGAGTTTTCTCATAAAGCTCTTGCGCTTAGAACCTAGTTGAGACCAGCCCTCCTAGCTCTAAGTTTGTGATTTATCACGAGGTTCATCACCCCTCGTGTGGTTCACTTCACCCTTCCATCTTTTACCAACCAGAAAACCCCATCCAGAAGCCTAAGGTTGAGTTTCTCACCTAATCTTCTACAAACAGCCCGCGCGCATACATCCTTGAATCAAGGCTTGTATCATTTTGGTATCAGAGCTTAAAGCTCCTAAACCAGGTTGTTTCTATCCTTTTGCTTGTTTTGTTTGTGTTCTTGCATTAGTTTAAGTCGCATTCAAGAAAAATAAAAAAAATAACCTCAAACTCAAACCGAGTGCATCTAGCCTCTCGTGTATCACTAGGGTTTAGATTCACTTTTGCATTGCATTCACGTTTTCCTTTTGTTTAATTCATATTTCCATTAATTTTAAGTTAAATTAAAAAGAAAAGAAAAGAAAAGAAAGGAAAGAAAAGAATAGGAAAATACCCAAGATATTTGAATTGGACAGCTAGCACAAGTTGTTTAGGAAGTTTCCTTTTCTTGTTGAATTTCCTTTCTTTAAAATTTTTCCTTTTGCATTTTCAAACCCCATATAAAAAAGAAACTCTCCTAATAATTTAGGAGCACCCTAATTGTCTTCTTTCTTTGTAGCACACCATGGGAGAAGAGAATAGAGACGCAGCTGAAGCCATGATGGCCATGTTCACCACACTCAAACACAACTCGCATCCATAGGCGAGAGGTTGGAGGCGTGGAGAGACCAGTAAGATTCAGGCCATAAGGCACGTGAGAGCTGAGCAAGACCGTCCTGAGGGTCCTGAGTACCTTAGGACACGGCACAAACAGGAGGAACCCCAGCCAGATGGAGATGAGGACACGCAACCTCATAACTATCACCATAGGCGAGAGGACCTCCACGGCAACCAGAGGCAGAAGATGATGGCTTTGAGCCATATGGTCTTCACCAGAGACCAAGAATGCCTCCTAGACGTCATGAGGATGGAGATGAACACACCTACAACCGGGTAATTCATCCTGATGTTAAACTAACTCCTCCAAGTTTTGCAGGAAAAGTAGACCCGAGGCTTACCTAGATTGGGAGAAGCGAATGGATCATATCTTTGATCACTACAACCAACCAGGACCTAGGAGAGTCTCAATGGCAGTAGCACAACTCACGGACAATGCCCTCATCTGGTGGGATCGTGAGGTATCTGACAGAAGGAGGAAGAGAATGAGACCCGTAGACTCATGGGTCGACATGAAGACCTCATGCGACAAGGTTTGTTCCACCTTACTTTCATAGGGATTTGCAGCGTTTTCGTACTCTTAAGCAGGGTACCAGATCAGTAGAGAGTACTATGAAGAGTTCGAGAGGTTAAGGAACAGATTGGAGCTCAATGATGATGAAGAAGCATTGATGGCGCAATTCTTGGATGGACTCAAGAAAGGATCAGCTGCAAGGTGGAAAGGCAAATCTACAATGACTTCAAGACTTGTTCCACCTATCTGTACAAGCTGAACAGCACATCAAACGTAAGAGCCAAGACATCCGCAGCAAGCCTAGGACACCTTGGGCACCAAGCAACATGCCTAAGACAGTGGACAAAGGCAAAAGCGTGAGATCGAGTCAAGGTTCAAGAGCAAGCCTCCTGAACCCACCCGTGACCAGAGAGCCTGGTAAGTCTTCTAACCCTCAAAGATCACGTGACATAACTTGTTTCAAGTGCAGGGGACGTGGACACATCTCAAGGAGTGCCCAAACAACGAGTCATGCTGATTACGGAGGCAGGAGAATATGAGTCCCAAGATGAAGAGGACTATGAACCAGAAGGAGAATATGGTGACATTGAGTACCCTGATGTGGGGAAGTGCTGGTCACTAGGCGTATCCTCAGTGCAATGGTGGATCCTTCAGAGACCATCCAAAGGAGAACATCTTCCACAGCCGTTGCACCATCAAAGGAAAGGTATGTAACCTCATCATAGATGGTGGTTCTTGCACTAACGTTGCTAGTGCGTATATGGTTGATAAGCTAGGTCTAGAGGACACGGTAGAACTTTCTTCCAACAAGCTTTCTCTCAAAAGACTTGTAGCGCTTAGAATCTAGTAGACCAGCACTCCTAGCTCTAAGTTTGTGATTGAGGTTCATCACGTGTGGCTCACACCCTTCCATCCAATACCAAACCAAAAACCCCTATCCAAGAAGTCTAAGGTCGAGTTTCTCACCTAACCTTCTCCAAACAGCTGCGCATTCCTTGAATCGAGGCTTGTATCATTTTGGTAGAGCTTAAAGCAAGCCAGGTTGTTTCTATCCTTTAACTTGTTTTGTTTCTAGTTCTTGCATTAGTTTAAGTTTCATTCAAGAAAAAAAATAACATCAAACTGAAAGTGCATCTAGTTCTACGTATCACTAGGGTTTAGATTCACTTTGCATTGCCATTCACGTTTTCGTCATATTTCCATTATTTTTAAGTTAAATTAAAAACCAAAAGAATTTGAATTGGACAGCTAGCCAAGAAAGTTTCCATTTTAAATCTCCATATTTTTGCCATTTCCCAGGCCATCTTCTACCCTAATCAATTCTAGGAGCAGACTTGATTTCTTTCTTGTAGTATGGGCAGTTTGGCACGTGAGGGCTGAGCAAGGCCGTGCTGAGGGTCAAAGAGACCAGGCATGATGGCAACTATTAAGAGTTTGAAAGACAAGGAACAGGCTGGAACTCCATAAAGGCAAATCTACACCCGCAGCAAGCCTAAGACGCCTTCCAGAAGAGGAATATGGTGACATGAGAGAAGACAAGGCATCCTCAGACCATATCCTCTTACCTTGATGACAAAGTGGAGCTATGAGATCCAACTCAAGTGAGCAAGGTGCCATTCAGTTGGGCAGTACCAAGACCAAGTCGTGTGCGACGTGGTGCCCATGCAGCTGGCCATCTTCTGCTAGGAAGGCCATGGCAGTTTGACAAAAGACCAGGCATGATGGCGAACCAATCTCTACACTTTTGTGCATGACAAAAGAAAGGTCAGCCTAGCTCCTCTTACACCTGCCCAGGTACATGAGCTACAACTCCAAATGAGTAAGGAAAAGAAACTTCTAATTTTCTTATTCAACCAAGTCATGTCCGGAGAGCTTTAGCCTCAAGGATTAATGTTACTAATGGTTTTCAAAGAAGTGTTGAGTATAGAACAGGGACAGGTAGAGCTACCTCCTGAAGTAGCAACTCTCCTCAACAAGTTCCAGGATGTGTTTCCAGAGGAGATACCAGCAGGCTTGCCTCCTTTACGTGGCATAGAACACCAGATCGATCTAGTGCCCGGAGCAGCCCTGCCCAACCGGCCAGCCTACGGATGAGTCCAGAGGAGTCCAAGGAGCTTGAGAAGCAAGTCAAGGAGCTCCTGGAGAAAGGCTATGTTCGAGAGAGCCTCAGTCCATGTGCCGTACCAGTGCTACTAGTGCCCAAGAAGGATGGGACTTGGCGAATGTGCGTGGACTGCCGAGCAATCAACAACATCACAGTCAAGTACCGGCATCCAATACCACGGCTGGATGACATGCTAGATGAGCTGAGTGGAGCCACGGTCTTCTCCAAGATAGACCTCAAGAGTGGATACCACCAGGTCAAGATGAAGGAAGGTGATGAATGGAAGACTGCTTTCAAGACAAAGCAAGGGCTCTCTAGTGGACAGTCATGCCATTTGGCTTGACTAATGCCCCAAGCACCTTCATGCGCCTTATGAACCAAGTTCTTAGGGCGTACATCAGTAAGTTTGTAGTAGTTTATTTGATGACATACTTGGTTTATAGTAAGTGCCTGGAACACCTCACACATCTTGAGATGGTACTTAAAACCCTTCGACAAGAAGAGCTTTATGCCAATCTCAAGAAGTGCACTTTTGTACTGATAAACTTGTCTTTTAGGTTTTGTTGTAAGTTCACAGGGCCTACAGGTTGATGAAGAGAAGATTCGAGCCATACAAGAATGGCCAACACCAGGCAACATCAGCCAAGTGAGGAGCTTCCACGGACTGGCCAGCTTCTATAGGAGATTCGTGCCCAACTTCAGCAGTATTGCCTCACCATTGACGGCAGTAGTGAAGAAGAACGTGGGATTCAGCTGGGGAGAAGCTCAGGAGAAGGCATTCCAGGCCTTGAAGGACAGCCTTACACATGCACCAGTGCTAGTCCTTCCCGACTTCAACAAGACGTTTGAAGTGGAGTGTGATGCCTCTGGAATAGGCATAGGAGCAGTGCTAACCCAAGGAGGAGACCAGTGGCATACTTCAGTGAGAAGCTAGGTGGTGCCTCACTGAACTACCCCACTTATGACAAGGAGCTTTATGCCCTTGTCCGAGCATTGGAGACTTGGCAGCATTACTTGCTGTCCAAGGAGTTTGTGATCCACACTGATCACGAGACTCTCAAACACCTCAGAGGGCAAACCAATCTCAAGAGGAGACATGCCAGGTGGATGGAGTTCATAGAGACCTTCCCGTACATCATCAAGTACAAGAAGGGCAAAGACAATGTGGTAGCCGATGCACTATCAAGGAGGTTTGCCTTGATATCAACCATGGAGGCAAAGGTCCTAGGATTCGAGCACATCAAGGACCTATACAAGGATGATCCTGACCTTGCTGAGAGCTACAAGGAGTGTGGCACAGGAGTCATGGCAAGTTCTACATCCATGAGGGATTCTTGTTCCGAGAAAGAGGCTGTGCATACCACAAGGATCATTAGGGAGCTTATCATCCGAGAAGCTCATGGAGGAGGACTCATGGGCCACTTTGGTGTCGACAAGACTCTAGCAGTGGTCAAGGAGCACTTCTACTGGCCACACATCAAGAGGACAGTAGAAGCTCATTGTGCAAGATGCATCACTTGCAAGAAGGCAAAGTCCCGAGTGCAACCTCACGGGTTGTATCTCCCACTGCCCATACCAACACATCCATGGGTGGACATCTCAATGGACTTTTGTTCTAGGTCTGCCCAAGATCAACCACAAAGATGCAATCTTTGTAGTGGTGGACAGATTCTCCAAGATGGCACACTTCATCCCATGTGCCAATGTCAATGATGCACACAAACAGCTGAGCTGTTCTTCAGGGAGATAGTATGGCTTCATGGAGTGCCAAGGACCATCGTATCAGACAGGGACACCAAGTTCCTCAGCCATTTCTGGAGGACCCTTTGAGGAAGCTAGGCACGAAGCTACTCTTCTCACCACCTGCCATCCTCAAACCGATGGCCAAACTGAAGTTGTCAACAGGACACTATCAACTCTTCTCAGACTACACTAGGGAAGAACCTCAAGACTTGGGTGGAGTGCCTGCCATTCATAGAGTTCGCTACAACCGAGCCGTGCACTCAGCAACCAAGAAGACACCATTTGAAGTAGTATACGGCTTCAACCCTCTCACCCCATTGAGCAAACACCACTGCCACCAGCAGAGATGACCAACCTCAGGAGCATCCAAGGCAGAGTTCATAAGGAAGTTACACCAGAAGGTAGCAGAAAACTTGGAGAAGAGGACCGGACAGTACGTGACTCATGCCAACAATGGAAGAAAGGAGGTGATCTTTCAACCAGGCGATTGGGTGTGGCTACACCACGGCAGGAGAGGTTCCCAAACCTAAGGAGTTCCAAGCTAGCACCAAGAGGAGATGGACCATTCAGAGTGCTCGAGAGGATCAACAACAACGCCTACCGGATCGAGCTCCCAGGTGAGTTTAATGTGTCCAACACGTTCAACGTAACTGACTTAGCCCCTTTCCATGCAGATGAACCAGTTTTGAGGACAAAACCTACTGAAGAGGGAGGGATGATGAGGACATCAGGTCGTACATCCAGCCAGGAGACCAGACTGGCCGACCAGGAAGCTTGCCCGAGACAGCAGGGCCATCTGGCACGCCTGCCGCCCAGCAGTACCGCCGGACCCTCGACCATAGGACCAGACCAGCATTGCCCGGAGAGGCCCAAGCTTCCGCACACTTGGTGGGGACGTGGATGACACCGCCGGTCCCCTATGTGATGCCGCCAACTCCGGGATCAACTTGGCCGGTCCTGAAGGCATTCCGGCCAGTACCTCGCACAATCCAGCCAGTACAGCCGATCCATCCAAGTACACGCGCATTTCCACTTCTACACAAGAGGACTCGGATCAAATGAGCTACCAGCTCCAGGACATGCACCTAGAGGAAGTATCTACACCAGTAGTACCTCAAGAAGCAATGACAAGAAGCAGATCAAGGGCATTCTTCCACAAATTCAGCTTATGGGTCGACAAGCTCCTAGAGGAAGATCGACTAAGGAAAATGGGCCAAAATGCAAGGAAGAGTCCAATGGCTTCTCAACAACACACGGGACATCAGAGACTTGGACTTTAGTGGCGAGAGAGGTCAGGGCCCAAAGATTCTTAACCCTACTCCAAGTCGAAGACTAGGAGCAAGGCGCGTGCATGCCACAAGGACGACCACCTTCCATTCTTGGCCATGAGGTAAGTTAAGGTAAGTTTCAATTGGAATATATGCCTCTTTCTGTTTTGCAGGGTAAGATCTAGAATATTTACTTTTATTGAGTCAAAGACATTTTAGGAATAGGTCCTTTTTCGATTATACACTTTTGTATCTTTTCCTTTTGTGCACTTTTGTAAGTTTTCCTTTTCTTATTTGGGTCGACCCTAGAAGGTCAAGCTGTCAAGGATATTAATAAGGCTCCTTCCAGCATTGTAGTTCGACAACCTTTTTGATATTTTTAAAGATAGAACTTTTTTCCCCAACAAGTTTTCTCTCAAGAATCTTGTGCGCTTAGAATCTAGTTGAGACCAGCCCTCCTAGCTCTAAGTATGTGATTTATCACGAGGTTCGTCACCCCTCGTGTGGTTCACTTCACCTTTCCATCGAATATCAACCCAAAAACCCCTATCCAAGAAGTCTAAGGTCGAGTTTCTCACATAAACTTCTCCAAACAGCCCACGCGCATACATCCTTGAATCAAGGCTTGTATCATTTTGGTATCAGAGCTTAAAGCTCGTAAACCAGATTGTTTCTATCCTTTAGCTTATTTTGTTTTTAGTTCTTGCATTAGTTTAAGTCGCATTCAAGAAAAATATAAAAAATAACATCAAACTCCAAACCTAGTGCATCTAGCCTTCTATGTGTATCACTAGGGTTTAGATTCACTTTTGCATTACCATTCACGTTTTCCTTTTTGTTTAAATCATATTTCCTTTATTTTTAAGTTAAATTAAAAAGAAAAGAAAATAGGAAAAATACCAAAGGAATTCGAATTGGACAGCTAGCACAAGTTGTCAAGAAAGTTTCCTTTTTTTCAAATCTTCACATTTTTAAATTTCCAATTCTCAGATTTTTTTCCTTTTTGCAAATTTTCGAATCCTTATAAAAAGAAAACCCTCCTAATAATTTAGGAGCATCCTAACTTGTCTTCTTTCTTTGTATCACAATGGCAGAAGAAAATAGAGAAGCCACCGAAGCCATGATGGCCATGTTCACCACACTCCAAACACAACTCGCATCCATAGGCGAGAGGTTGGAGTGCGTGGAAAGACCGGTGAGATTCCAAGCCATAAGGCACGTGAGAGCTGAGCAAGACCGTCCTGATGGTCCTGAGCACCTTAGGACACGGCACGAACAGGAGGAACCCCAGCCAGATGGAGATGAGGACACACAACCTCATAACTATCACCATAGGCCAAGAGGACCTCCACGGCAACCATAGGCAGAAGATAATTGCTTTGAGCCATATGGTCTTCACCAGAGACCAAGAATGCCTCCTAGACATCATGAGGACGGAGATGAACACACCTATAACCGGGTAACTCATCCTGATGTTAAGCTAACTCCTCCAAGTTTTGCAGGAAAAGTAGACCCCGAGGCTTACCTAGATTGGGAGAGAAGAATGGATCATATCTTTGACCATTACAACCAACCAGGACCTAGGAGAGTCTCAATGGCAGTAGCACAACTCACAGACAATGCCCTCATCTGGTGGGATCGTGAGGTATCTGACAGAAGGAGGAAGAGAATGAGGCCCATCGACTCATGGGTCGACATGAAAGACCTCATGTGACAAAGGTTTGTTCCACCTTACTTTCATAGAGACTTGCAACGTCGTTTTCGTACTCTTAAGAAGAGTACTAGATCAGTAGAGGAGTACTATGAAGAGTTCGAGAAGCTAAGGAACAGGCTGGAGCTCAATGATGATGAAGAAGCATTGATGGCACAATTCTTGGATGGACTCCAAGAAAGAATCAGCCGCAAGGTGGAGAGGCAAATCTACAATGACTTCAAAGACTTGTTCCACCTATCTGTCCAGGCTGAGCAGCACATCAAACGTAAGAGCCAAGACATCTGCAGCAAGCCTAAGACACCTTGGGCACCAAGCAACATTCCCAAGCCTGTAGACAAAGGCAAGAGCATAGAGATCGAGTCAAGGTTCAAGAGCAAGCCTCCTAAACCCACCCGTGACCAGAGAGAGCGTGGTAAGTCTTCTAACCCTCAAAGATCACGTGACATCACTTGTTTCAAGTGTAGGGGTCGTGGACACATCTCAAGGGAGTGCCCAAACAACCGGGTCATGTTGATTACGGAGGCTGGAGAATATGAGTTCCAAGATGAAGAGGACTATGAACCAGAAGAGGAGTATGGTGACATTGAGTACCCTGATGTGGGAGAAGTGCTGGTCACTAGACGCATCCTCAGTGCAATGGTGGATCCTTCAGAGACCATCCAAAGGGAGAACATCTTCCACAGCCGTTGCACCATCAAGGGCAAGGTATGTAACGTCATCATAGATGGTGGTTCTTGCACTAACGTTGCTAGTGCATATATCGTTGATAAGCTAGGTCTAGAGAAGACAAAGCATCCTCGACCATATAGACTAACATGGCTGGATGACAAAGTGGAGCTCAAGATCCATGAGCAAGTCACTGTGCCATTCAGTGTGGGCAAGTACCAAGACCAAGTCGTGTGCGACGTGGTGCCCATGCAAGCTGGCCATCTTCTGCTAGGAAGACCATGGCAGTTTGACAAAGAGACCAGGCATGATGTCCGAACCAATCACTACAATTTTGTGCATGACAAAAGAAAGGTCAGCTTGGCTCCTCTTACACCTGCCCAGGTACATGAGCTACAACTCCAAATGAGTAAGGAAAAGAAACTTATCAAGTCTAATTTTCTTATTCAACCAAGCCATGTCCGGAGAGCATTATCCTCGAAGGATTTAATGTTACTAATGGTTTTCAAGGAAGTGTTGAGTGTAGAAAAAGAACAGGTAGAGCTACCTCCTGAAGTAGCAACTCTCCTCAACAAGTTCCAGGATGTCTTTCCAGAGGAGATACCAGCAGGCTTGCCTCCTTTACGTGGCATAGAACACCAGATTGATCTAGTGCCTGGAGCAGCCCTGCCCAACCGGCCAGCCTACCGGATGAGTCCAGAGAAGTCCAAGGAGCTTGAGAAGCAAGTCAAGGAGCTCCTGGAGAAAGGCTATGTTCGAGAGAGCCTCAGTCCATGTGCCGTACCAGTGCTACTAGTGCCCAAGAAGGATGGGACTTGGCGCATGTGCGTGGACTGCCGGGCAATCAACAACATCACAGTCAAGTACCGGCATCCAATACAACGGCTGGATGACATGCTAGATGAGCTGAGTGGAGCCACGGTTTTCTCCAAGATAGACCTCAAGAGTGGATACCACCAGGTCAGGATGAAAGAAGGTGATGAATGGAAAACTGCTTTCAAGACAAAGCAAGGGCTCTACGAGTGGACAGTCATGCCATTTGGCTTGACTAATGCCCCAAGCACCTTCATGCGCCTTATGAACCAAGTTCTTAGGGCGTACATCAGTAAGTTTGTAGTTGTTTACTTTGATGAGATACTAGTTTATAGTAAGAGCCTACGGGAACACCTCACACATCTTGAGATGGTACTTAAAACCCTTCGACAAGAAGAGCTTTATGCCAATCTCAAGAAGTGCATCTTTTGTACTGATAAACTTGTCTTTTTAGGTTTTGTTTTGAGTTCACAGGGCCTACAGGTTGACGAAGAGAAGATTCGAGCCATACAAGAATGGCCAACACCAGGCAACATCAGCCAAGTAAGGAGCTTCCACGGACTGGCCAGCTTCTATAGGAGATTCGTGCCCAACTTCAGCAGTATTTCCTCACCATTGACGACAGTAGTGAAGAAGAACGTGGGATTCAGCTGGGGAGAAGCTCAGGAGAAGGCATTCCAGGCCTTGAAGGACAGCCTTACACATGCACCAGTGCTAGTCCTGCCCGACTTCAACAAGACGTTTGAAGTGGAGTGTGATGCCTGTGGAATAGGCATAGGAGCAGTGCTAACCCAAGGAGGGAGGCCAGTGGCATACTTCAGTGAGAAGCTAGGTGGTGCCTCACTGAACTACTCCACTTATGACAAGAAGATTTATGCCCTTGTCCGAGCATTGGAGACTTGGCAGCATTACTTGCTGTCCAAGGAGTTTGTGATCCACACTGATCATGAGACTCTCAAACATCTCATAGGGCAAACCAATCTCAAGAGGAGACATGCCAGGTGGATGGAGTTCATAGAGACCTTCCCGTACGTCATCAAGTACAAGCAGGGCAAAGATAATGTGGTAGCCGATGCACTATCAAGGAGGTTTGCCTTGATATCCACCATGGAGGCAAAGGTCCTAGGGTTCGAGCACATCAAGGACCTATACAAGGATGACCCTGACTTTGCTGAGAGCTACAAGGAGTGTGGCACAGGGAGTCATGGCACGTTCTACATCCATGAGGGATTCTTGTTCCGAGAAAGAAGGCTACGCATACCAGAAGGATCATTAAGGGAGCTTATCATCCGAGAAGCTCATGGAGGAGGACTCATGGGCCACTTTGGTGTCGACAAGACTCTGGCAGTGGTCAAGGAGCACTTCTACTGGCCACACATCAAGAGGACAGTAGAAGCTCATTGTGCAAGATGCATCACTTGCAAGAAGGCAAAGTCCCGAGGGCAACCTCACGGGTTGTATCTCCCACTGCCCATACCTACACATCCATGGGTGGACATCTCAATGGACTTTGTTCTAGGTCTACCCAAGATCAACCACAAAGATGCAATATTTGTAGTGGTGGACAGATTCTCCAAGATGGCACACTTCATTCCATCTGCCAATGTCAATGATGCCACTCAAACAGCTGAGCTGTTCTTCAGGGAAATAGTACGGCTTCATGGAGTGCCAAGGACTATCGTATCAGACAGGGACACCAAGTTCCTCAACCATTTCTGGAGGACCCTTTGGAGAAATCTAGGCACGAAGCTACTCTTCTCTACCACCTGCCATCCTCAAACCGATGGCCAAACTGAAGTTGTCAACAGGACACTATCAACTCTTCTCAGAACTACACTAGGGAAGAACCTAAAGACTTGGGTGGAGTGCATGCCATTCATAGAGTTCGCTTACAACCGAGCCGTGCACTCAGCAACCAAGAAGACACCATTTGAAGTAGTATATGGCTTCAACCCTCTCACCCCATTGGAGCAAACACCACTACCACCAGCTGAGATGACCAACCTCAACGGAGCATCCAAGGCAGAGTTCATAAGGAGATTACACCAGAAGGTACCAGAAAACTTGGAGAAGAGGACCGGACAGTACGTAACTCATGCCAACAAGGGAAGAAAGGAGGTGATCTTTCAACCAGGCGATTGGGTGTGGCTACACCTACGGCAGGTGAGGTTCCCAAACCTAAGGAGTTCCAAGCTAGCACCAAGAGGAGATGGACCATTCAGAGTGCTCGAGAGGATCAACAACAACGCCTACCGGATCGAGCTCCCAGGTGAGTTTTATGTGTCCAATACGTTCAATGTTACTGACTTAGCCCCTTTCCATGCAGATGAACCAGTTTTGAGGACAAAACCTACTGAAGAGGGGGGGGGGAGGGATGATGAAGACATCAGGTCATACATCCAGCCAGGAGACCAGACTGGCCGACCAGGAAGCTTGCCCGAGACCGCCGGACCATCTGGCACGCCTGCCGGCCCAAGCAGTACCGCCGGACCCCCGACCGCAAGGACCAGAACAACCAGCATTGCCGGCGGAGAGGCCCAAGCTTCCGGCACACTTGGTGGCGACGTGGATGACACCGCCGGTCCCTCTGGTGATGCCGCCAACTCCGGGATCAACTTGGCCGGTCCTGAAGGCATTCCAGCCAGTACCTCGCACAATCCAGCCGGTACAGCCGATCCAGTCGAGTACACGCGCATTTCCACTTCTACACAAGAGGACTCGGACCAAATGAGCAACCAGCTTCAGGACATGCACCTAGAGGAAGTATCTACACCAGTAGTACCTCAAGGAGCAATGACAAGAAGCAGATCAAAGGCACTCTTCCACAAATTCAGCTTATGGGTCGACAAGCTCCTAGAGGAAGATCGACTAAGGACAATGGGCCAAAAATGCAAGGAAGAGTCCAATGGCTTCTCAACAACACAAGGGACATCAGAGACTTGGGCTTTAGTGGCGAGAGAGGTCAGGGCCCAAAGATTCTTAACCCTACTCCTAGTTGAAGACTAGGAGCAAGGCGCGTGCATGCCACAAGGACGGCCACCTTCCATTTCTTGGCCATGAGGTAAGTTAAGGTAAGTTTCAATTGGAATATATGCCTCTTTCTGTTTTGCAGGGTAGGATCTAGATGCTTTACATTTTTGAGTCAAGAACATTTTAGGAATAGGTCCTTTTTCGGTTATACACTTTTGTATCTTTTTCCTTTTGTGCACTTTTGTAAACTTTCCTTTCCTTTGTTTGAGTCGACCCTAGAAGGTCAAGCTGTCGAGCATATTAATAAGGCTCCTTCCAGCATTGTAGTTCGACAACCTTTTTGATATTAATAAAGATAGAACTTTTTTCCCCAACAAGTTTTCTCTCAAGAATCTTGTGTGCTTAGAATCTAGTTGAGACCAGCCCTCCTAGCTCTAAGTTTGTGATTTATCACGAGGTTCATCACCCCTCGTGTGGTTCACTTCACCTTTCCATCGAATACCAACCCAAAAACCCCTATCCAAGAAGTCTAAGGTCGAGTTTTTCAAATAAAATTCTTTACAGTGCACAGCCCATATATCCTTGAATATTGTAAGGCTTGTATCACATAGGGGCCGAGTTCCGTTGAAGAAGTAGGAGGGTGAGGCCCAAGTCTCTGATGTTCCTTGTGTTGTTGAGAAGCCTTTGGACTCTAATTTGCTCTTCTGGCCCATTGTCCTTAGAGGAGCTTGTCGACCCATAAGCTGAATTTGTGGAAGAGTGCTCTTGATCTGCTTCTTGTCATTGCTCCTGGAGGTACCCTGGTGTAGATACTTCTTCTAGGTGCATGTCCAGGAGCTGGTAGCTCATTTGGTCCGAGTCCTCTTGTGTAGAAGTGGAAGTGCGCGTGTAAGATCGGCTGTACCGGCTGGATACTGGCTGACTTCAGGACCGGCCAAGTTGATCCCGGAGTTGGCGGTGTCATCAGAGGGACCGGCGGTGTCATTCACGTCCCCACCAAGTGTGCCGGAAGCTTGGGCCTCTCCGCCGGCAATGTTGACCGGTCTGGTCCTATAGGTCGAGGGTCCGGCGGTACTGTCTGGTCCGGCAGGCGCGCCAGATGGTCCTGCTGTCTCGGGCAAGCTTCCTGGCCGGCCAGTCTGGTCTCCTGGCCGGATGTACGACCTGATGTCCTCATCAGAGGGAGATTGGAGCTCCAAGGGATCCAACCCACCTCGGAAAGTTTGGTAATCTCAGCAATCCAGGCAGAACGGATGCTAGAGAAGGGGTGCGAGGCCTATGTAGCCACGATAAGCACCAAGGAAAATAAGAAGAGTTGGGAGTTTGTAGTGATGCCATTCGGTTTAACCAATGCAACGGCAGCCTTCATGAAGATGATGAATAGTGTATTTCGGGATTGTTTGGATGAGTTTGTTATCATTTTCATTGATGACATCCTCGTCTATTTAAGGGGCCATGAAATGCACTAAAATCATCTAAGGGTGGTGATGGAACGGTTAAGGGAGCATAAGCTTTACGCCATGCTGAGCAAGTGTAGCTTTTGGCAGAGAAGTATTGAGTTCTTGGGACACATTGTGTCGGACCAAGGGGTGTCAGTAGACCCGGAGAAAGTTAAGGCTATCAAGGATTGGCCGACGCCTCAGAATGCAACTCAGATTAGGAGCTTCCTGGGTTTGGCCAGATACTATAGACGGTTTGTCAATGGGTTGCGAAAATGCCTTACCCCATGACCTGTCTAACCGGGAAGAATGTTAAGTACGAGTGGACAAATGAGTGCGAGGAATGTTTCCAATGGTTGAAGGGGATGCTGACGACTGCACCAGTCTTGGCACTACCTGAACCGGATGAGCCCTATGCGGTGTACACAGACGCATCCAGAACTGGGCTGGGTGCTGTTCTGATGCAGAAGGGTAGGGTGATTGCCTATGCATCAAGGCAATTGCAGAAACATGAAGCAAACTATCCCACTCATGACTTAGAAATGGCGGCAGTAATCTTTGGATTTAAGACTTGGCGGTCATACTTGTATGGAGCCAAAGTGCAAGTTTTTACCGACCATAAGAGTCGGAAGTACATTTCCACTCAACCCGAATTGAACCTTAGGCAAAGAAGGTGGATGGAATTCGCGGCTGATATTGCCTACTGTAATAATATTGAGATTATAGAGGAGAAATGTGAAGAATTGAATCTGAAAACTCAAAGAGAAGTATGAGAAAATGAGAAATGACTTAGACTTATGGAGAAGAATCTCCTAAGAGTTTATTATACATTGAGTCTTTACAGCCCTTTTATAGAGGATTTACAATGTGAATCTAGAAGAAAACGAATTTAAACTTGTGGATGAGTTTGAATAGAGGAGGAGCCTGTCAACAACCAATGAGAAGAGAGGAGACATCATGGGTATGACTGTTTGGTGTGGTTGCCAAGACTGTGTGCAGCATGGGCATGACTGTTTGGTGTGGTTGCCAAGACTGTGTGCAGCATGGGCATGACTTTTTCACCTTGATTCTTCTCCCAAGGTAGCTATTTAACCATTTCAACCATGTGGTTAATAATAACCCATCCTTTTTCATTTCCCTTGTTATTCAAACTGAATTTTCGTGCTCACACTTGCCTTGTAGGTCAAGATAGGTCTTATTTGATTTTCCTATGTCAATACTCCCCCTCAAGCTAAAGACTTTGGAATCACCCTAAAGTCTTAAGCTTGGGAACCCAAGGCAACACCTCATTAAAAACCTTATTAAGGAAAACCACTTGGGACAAAACCTTAATAAGGGAAAAAGAGTGGATTAGGAGACCTTTGATCATGGGTGTGATAAATCAACAAGCCCAAGTTTGCTAAAGATGTTCTTGCAAACTTTGAGACTTGCTGCCTTTGTGAAGATGTCAGCTAGTTGGTCTTCACTCCTTGTATAACATGGCAGAATGGTTCCATCTTGAACTTTCTCCCTAACCTTATGGCAGTCGATCTCTATGTGCTTGGTCCTCTCGTGAAACACTGAGTTTGAAGCTATGTGAATGGCTGCCTGATTATCACAATGGAAGGTAATTGGCCCTGGTTGTGCAATACCGAAATCTTTCAAGAGTGCTTTGAGCCAAGTTACTTCATTTGTCAGCTTCCTCATAGCCCTGTATTCTGCTTCAGCACTAGAACATGATACCACCTTCTGCTTCTTAGTCTTCCAAGTGACTAAGTTCCCACCAACGAAGGTGCAATACCCAGTGGTTGATTTCCTATCCACCCTATCACCAGCCGAATCCGCATCACAATACCCGACAATCTCAGTGTTCCCATTCTTGCCCATCCATATACCTTGACCAGGAGATCCTTTGATGTATCTAAGGATCCTTTCTACCATGCTCCAATGATATACAGTAGGCTTTTGCATATGTTGACTTATTTGATTCACAGCAAAACACAAGTCTGGTCGTGTGAGGGTGAGGTAGATCAGCTTCCCAACTAGTCTCCTATACTGAGAAACATCCTTAAATAACTCATCAGCTTTCTCCCCTTTCCGTTGACCTTGTAGCCATCTTCAAGAGGAGTTTTGGCCGGTTTAGCCCCAAGCTTTCCCGTGTCTGTCAACAGATCAAGAGCATACTTTCTTTGGGATAGAAAGAGCCCTTCTTGAGACCGACACACTTCAATACCCAAGAAGTACTTCAACTCTCCAAGATCCTTGATGTCAAATGATCTGTTTAAGAAGGCCTTTGTGGACTGAATTCCTTCCTTATCATCTCCTGTGATGATAAGGTCATCCACATAAACCAAGACCGCCACGATTCCTTTGGAGTTTTGACGAGTGAACAAAGTATGATCTGAATGGGATTTCCTAAACCCATTATCAGTAAGTGTGGAGCTTAATTTGTGATACCAGGCCCTTGTTGACTGCTTCAACCCATATATTGCCTTCCTAAGTCTTAGAACCTGTCCCTCTTTGCAAAAATCTTCAAGGCCTGGTGGTGGAGTCTTATACACTTCCTCTTCAAGTTCTCCTTGTAGGAATGCGTTCTTGACATCCATTTGCCATAAGTCCCAAGTCAGATTCGTAGCTAGTGAAAGAACAACCCTTACAGTGTGTAGCTTAGCCACCGGTGCAAATGTATCAGTATAGTCCTCTCCATATGTCTGAGTGAAACCTCTTGCAACTAGACGTGCCTTGTACCTTTCTATGTCCCAATTGCTCTTATACTTGATGGTGAACACCCACTTGGAACTCACAGCCTTCTTACCTTTGGGAAGTTCTTGTATATCCCATGTATGATTCCTTTCCATAGCTCCCTTCTCATCTCTTACTGCATCTAACCATTCTTTCTTGCTCTCAGCTTCTTCATAAGTCCTTGGAATCTGACTTTGTTCAATCTTTCCAAGGAATGCTTGATGACTAGATGGCAAGAGGTCAAGGGAACAAACAGCTTGTATGGGATGAGCCACGGCCTGGTTGTTGTAGAATACCCTAGTGTTCCTAAGTCTAGTACTCCTCCTTAAATGCTGAACAGGTGGTGCAGCCTCCTCTACAACCGTTTCCTCTTCCATTTGGTGAATAGGTTCCTCTATACCCACTTCCAAGTCGTCTTGTTCTTGATTTTGGGCCATAGCTTCTTCTTGGATTGGAGTTGGTTCTTGAGTTACCACCCCTTTTTCATTCTCTTGGGTATCTTGTGAACTACTTAAGGTTCTTGTTTCTTCGTGTCTTGAATCCTTTGGCAGATCATTTCCCAAATGATTCAAGAGAAACCTCAAACTCGTAGCCAAATCAGAAGGTGACCTTGAGAGATCCTTCAATCCTTCCCAATCTTTCTGATCATAATAGCTTTGTTCTTCTATGAACTTGACATCTCTAGACCCATATGTCATGTTGTTGCTCGGATCATAGCACTTATAACCCTTTTGTGTTGTCGAATATCCAAGGAACATACACTTGATGCTCTTTGCCTCCAACTTGTTTCTTAGATCACCTGGAACATACACAAAGCACACACACCCAAATACACGTAAATGATCAATGGAAGGTTTAGTTTTATTGAGTACCTCAAATGGGGATATATCTTGCAAGACTTTGGTTGGAATCCGATTGATGAGGTAGCAAGCAACCAAGACTGCATCTCCCAAAAACTTTTAGGAACATTGGTATGAAACATCATGGATCTTGCTACTTCCATTAAGTGTCGGTTCTTCCTTTCAGCAACTCCATTTTGTTGTGGTGTGTGTGGACAGCTAGTTTGATGTAGTATTCCATGTTTGTTTAGATGAGCTTTGAATCTTTGACTTGTGTATTCCCTCCATTATCTGATCTTAACACTTTGATCTTGGCATTGAATTGATTAGTAACATAATTATGAAAGTTTATAAATGCCTCATAAACCCTATCTTTAGATGGAAGTAATGTAACCCATGTATATTTCGATTTCTCATCTATAAAGGTCACAAAGTATTTATTCCTATCTCTAGACATGTAAGGTGAGGTCCAAACATCGGAATGTACTAAATCAAAGCAATGCTCATAAATTGTAGACGATTTAGGGAAAACAACACGACAATGTTTGCCAAGGATACAAGCCTCACAAACTGAGTGATCATAAGCGACATTAGGAATTATTAAGCTTAAAGCACGAGCATGAGGATGTCCTAATCTAGCATGCCATAAGACATCTTTATTAGCAAAAACACAGGATTTGAAAGCTAAGGAATCCAAATTGCTTGGAGGGTCTTCAAGAACATAGAGCTCATCTTGAGTTACACCACCTCCAAGTATCTTACCACTCTTAATATCCTGAAAGTAAACATTGTTAGGCCCAAATGTAACATTGCAATTGAGGTCTTTAGTAGCCTTTTGACAGAAACTAGATTAGACTTAAATTTAGGTACAAAGAATGCATTAGTTTCTTTGTCAAATAGTCTTAATTTTCCGGTTCCTTCAATTGGAATACCCTTACCATCAGCTATAGTTACTTGTCCTAGACAGGGTTCAATGTTCTTTAACAACCTAGCATTGCTAATCATATGGTGAGAAGCACCTGAATCCACTACCAACTTATGATCTGGTTTATCAAGCGATTTATGGGAGTAGAGTGTGATACCGGAGAGTTTTGAGGCATAGGCCTTGATGAGATCCTCCAAGTCATTCTTCTTAACATACTCCATGGATACATTCATAGCTAGCTCCCCTCCTTGGTTGGATGAACTTGCCGGTTCAGTCGCAACCATTTGAGAGATGTTAGCCTTTGAATCCTTGAACCGGTTTGGCTTGAGATGAGGATGAAGTATCCAGCACTTGTCCTTGATGTGGCCATTCCTCTTACAATGCTCACACATCACACTCTTCCTATCCTCTTGCTTAAACACGCTTTTGTTGGCCATGACTAGTTCTCCTTTACCACCAAACAAACCAATGTTGCCTTGCTCCTTTTGAATCCGTGAGCACACCTCTTTGAAATCAGGGAGTTTTGGCTCTCTCAGGATGGACTTAATCACATCCTTAAAGGCTGGATTTAGGTTGAGAAGGAGCCCAAATATCTTGTCTTGTTCCTTCCTTTCATTAAGCACCTTTGGATCCATAGAACTTGGTCTCAACATGTCAAGCTCGGACCATGTTGACTGGAACTTGCCCAGGAATTTTGTGAACTCCATATCCTCTTGGTGTAGATCATTGAGAGCCTTCTTAACCTCATACACACGGCTGAGGTTTGAAACATCCCCATACACCCTCTTGAGAGTGTCCCAAAGAGACTTGGCAGTTTCACAATGTGAATAAGCTTCAAGAATGGATGGGTCCAATGAATTTTGGAGGAATCCAAGGACTGATTGATCTTCTTGGAACCACCTAGCTTCTTCTTTTCTTGTTGCCTCATCCTTCTTCTCCTTTGGATCATCTATAGATGGAGTATTATCCTCCAAGATGTGATTCCAAAGTCCTTTGCCACAAATGGCTGTCTTGATGGTTCTTGACCATAATGTGTAGTTCAAGCCTTTGAGAACTACTGCTATCACCGTAGGTTTCAGGCTGGAACTAATTTGAACTGTATCCTCCATTGTTAGGCTTTGAAGAGCTCAAAGGAAGCAGCTTTTATGGTTGAATGAAACCGTGAGTTTTTTAGTCTAAAGACTGAGAGATTTTTGACAGAATTTTAGATTAGAAACTGAGAGATTTGAGTAGAAAAGATAAGAGAATGATCTTATGCTCTGATACCATGTAATAATATTGAGATTATAGAGGAGAAATGTGAAGAATTGAATCTGAAAACTCAAAGAGAAGTATGAGAAAATGAGAAATGACTTAGACTTATGGAGAAGAATCTCCTAAGAGTTTATTATACATTGAGTCTTTACAGCCCTTTTATAGAGGATTTACAATGTGAATCTAGAAGAAAACAAATTCAAACTTGTGGATGAGTTTGAATAGAGGAGGAGCCTGTCAACAACCAATGAGAAGAGAGGAGACAGCATGGGCATGACTGTTTGGTGTGGTTGCCAAGACTGTGTGCAGCATGGGCATGACTGTTTGGTGTGGTTGCCAAGACTGTGTGCAGCATGGGCATGACTGTTTGGTGTGGTTGCCAAGACTGTGTGCAGCATGGGCATGACTTTTTCACCTTGATTCTTCTCCCAAGGTAGCTATTTAACCATTTCAACCATGTGGTTAATAATAACCCATCCTTTTTCATTTCCCTTGTTATTCAAACTGAATTTTCGTGCTCACACTTGCCTTGTAGGTCAAGATAGGTCTTATTTGATTTTCCTATGTCAATACCTACCACCCGGGAAAGGCAAATCTTGTGGCGGATGCCTTGAGTAGGAGGCGTTCGGATGTTCATGCGGAAAAGGATGCAGAGACCCTTGTCGGAATGGTTAAGATGATGCATTTGAATGCAATATCAAGTGAACCAAAACCGTTAGGTATAGACGCAGCAAATCGGGCAGATCTATTGAGTAAGATCCGAATAGCCCAAGAAAAATATGAACTGCTGAACCAAGCGGTCCAGAACAATCAGTCCGAGTATGGGAAATCAAACAACGGGACAATTGTGATAAGAGGACGAGTGTGTGTCCCTGATGTACGGGAATTAAGAGAAGAAATCCTAAGGGAAGCACATCAGTCCAAATTCGCAATTGTGGCACGTTATGTGGAAGAGATAGTCCGATTGCATGGAGTTCCGGTAAGCATTGTCTCCGATCGGGATCCACGATTCACGGCCCATTTTTGGAAGGCATTCCAAAAAGCCATAGGAACGATGGTGAACATGAGCACGGCTTACCACCCCCAAACAGATGGGCAATCCGAACGAACAATCCAGACACTCGATTACATGTTGCGGGCATGTGTTTTGGATTGGGGCGGATCATGGGAAAAATATTTACCCTTAGCCAAATTCTCATACAACAATAGCTTCCAGACGATCATCGGAATGTCTCTTTATGAAGCATTGTATGGGCGGCCTTGTCGGACCCCATTGTGTTGGACCGAAGTGGGGGAGCGTAGGACCCTTGGACCAGATATTGTGGATGAAACCACTGAGAAGATCAAGTTCTTAAGGATCAAAATGAAGGAGGCCCAAGACAGACAGAAAAGTTATGCGGACAAACGAAGAGGAAATTTGGAGTTCAAGGTAGGTGATTGGGTATATCTGAAAACAATCACATTTAAGGGAAGGAATTGAACTTCGAAGAGTGTAAAGTTGAATCCAAGGTACTTAGGGCCGTTTAAATTCACATAAAGAGTTGGGTTAGTTGCATACAAACTGGACTTACCACCCGAAATGGACATGTTCCATAACGTCTTCCATGTGTCGCAACTGAGGAAGTGCCTATCGGACCAAGGCATAGTCATTTCTGCACCACCTACTGAACTAAGGGAAAATCTAACCTTAGAAGCTATTCCAGTTTGAATCATCGACCGAATGGAAAAAGTTAGCAGAAGAAAGGTGGTTCGGATGGTCAAGGTAGTATGGAAGTGCAATGGGACCGAAGAAAGTACTAGGGAAACCGAAGACAAAATGAAGGCCGAATTTCGTAAATGGTTCGAGGAGTGGGAAACCAAAGACAAAATGAAGGCCGAATTTCGTAAATGGTTCGAGGAGTGGGAAACCAATCAGATACTTGGCCAGGATTCGGGGACAAATCCACTTCAAGTGGGGGAGACTTGTAACACCCCCGATCCTCGGTAAGGATCGGTTGGGCGAGCTGGCTGGCAGTTGGGCGAGCTGGCCGGCAGTTGGGCGAGCTGGCCGGCAGCTGGGAGAGCTGACCGGCAGCTGGGCGAGCTAGCCGGCAGTTGGGTGAGCTGGCCGGTAGTTGGACGAGCTGGTTGGTAGCTGGGCCAACTGGCCAGCTAGCATTGGCTTGGGCAGTTGGTGCCGAACTAGTGCCACGACCAGGCACAACGGTTCGACTAAAAACGTTGATTGGTCGAGCAAAAGCCATGACTGTTCATGAAAAACCGACCACGGACCCTATAAATAAATGGCTTATGGTCGGTACAAGGCACGCTGAGAAGAGAAATCCTAAAATTTTTCTAAGGCAATATTCGATAAGGGTTAGATCGAGTGAGGTAGAGATCGTGAACCTTGGATCGGGAAACCAATACTGACGGTATGCGATTAAGGGCTGGGCGTGGTGAGGTAAGTAATCCCTTCCCCTTTCATGCTTGGATTCTTCTTATCCGGTGGTTTGGCGAGCAAGGGAATCCAAGGCGGGATAGTTGGGTAAACTTGGCCGAGTGATCGGGATTGTGTGAAAACTTCCCGGTCAGAAATCGGCCTGGCCTGCCCATGGTCCGGATCGAGTATTTCAGGGCAAGTATCGGCTGCCAAAAGGATTTGGGTGATTCCTACCATGGCTGGTTGGTCGTTCAGATCTGCCCAAGTCCGAACCGAGTCTGTCTTGGTCGAATTCTAAGTTAAACTTAGAGAAATGACGGGTTTTGCATGAGTTGCATTCATTCATGCATTTACTAAAGCCTTATCGAGTAATGTTGATTAAGTCCAGAATAATTATGCGGCTTTGGCCTTTATAAGGAAAAGATGGTGATCGTGGTAAGGATTTGGCTTGAACGCAAGGCTGGTGGCCCGAGTATATGGGTGGTTTATTTGTCCGGGTAGTTAGGATTGTTGAATGTGTAAGCCTTCGGGCAAACTATCATGTTGCAACAAATCCTACTCTTATACTTCAATAAAATTTCTGGATCTTTTATAATGACTGTATAAACGACTCTAAAAACTGATGAATCTCATAATAACTCGAAATTGGACTTAGACTAAATAAAAGACCCTAAAATATGGACCTTAGACTAGGAATTCCTTGGTGAATCCAAAAGGGAACAACCTCTTCGGACTGATAATCCGGGAAGGGTGTTTCAGTCTCCTTAAACATTTCTTGGAAATCTGGATTAGTCTCATACATTGCCTTGATGTGTTCAAATCCCATAATCTTAGCTTCCATTGTGCGGATGAGAGCATGTCTCCTTGACAAGCATCAGGCACAAAGTTATCTTTACCTCTCTTATATTTGATCACATAAGGAAAGTCTGCATAAACGCAAGCCACTTTGCATGCCTCTTGGTAAACTAAGTTTCTCCTTTTAAGTGCTTGAGGGTCTCCTGATATGTATGAATAACAAACTCCGTTGACACTAGGTAATGTTGCCAAGTTTCAAGAGACCTTACCAAAGCATAGAGCTCTTTATCATATGTGGGATAGTTAAGAGAAGCTCCACTAAGATTCTAACTGAAGTAAGCCACTGGTTTTCCTCCTTCCATTAGGGCAGCTCCTATACCTATTCCAAAAGCATCACATTCAATTTCAAAGGCTTTATCAAAGTTAGGAAATAACAAAATAGGCGCATGTGTGAGGCTATCTTTCAGCTTGTTGAATGCCTTCTCTTGTGCTGGTCCCCATTTGAATTCCACATTCTTCTTAATTACTGAATTGAGGGGTGGAGAAAAAGTACTTAAGTCCTTGACAAATCTTCTATAGAAACTAGCCACTCCATGGAAACTCCGAACATGTCCCATTGTTGTTGGGGTTTGCCAAACTTGAATTGCTTTGATCTTTTTTTCATCAGCCTTTAAGCCCTGAGAACTTACAACAAATCCTAGGATTACAACTTCATCAGTGCAGAAAGTACATTCCTTAAGGTTAGCATAAAGGTTGTCAACTTTAAGCATTTCAAGTACCTGCTCAAGATGTCATAGGTGATCTTCAAGATCAGATCTATAGATTAGAATGTTATCAAAATAAACCACTACAAATTTACAGATAAATACTCTTAGGACGTCTTTCATGAGTCTCATGAAGGTACTTAGAGCGTTTGTGAGTCCAAATGGCATGACTAGCCATTCATACAATCCTTGTTTGGTTTTAAACGTTGTCCTCCATTCATCACCTTTTTTCATTCTCACCTGATGATATCCACTTCTTAGATCAATTTTTGAGAAGATAGTTGCTTCATTCAGTTCATCTATCATGTCTTCAAGTCTTGGAATTGGATGTCGGTATTTGACAGTCATACTGTTGATTGTTCTACAATCAACACACATTCTCCAAGTTTCATCTTTCTTAGGCACTAGAAGAACAGGAACAGCACATGGCATTAGACTTTCTTGGATATAGCCCTTAGACATTAATGGCTTCGACAAGAGCCTTCGTAGATTTCTGCCATGAGGTTAAGGGTTTCATTACCGTGGACGCATTTGAAATATGGTTCTGATATACCTCATTTATATAATTCGCCATTAACGATACAATATTTGGCACTGAGGGCCTTGAGCTTGCGGGCTTCCCACTTATGGGGTGGTATGACGCCGCTTTCTATGTATCGTTTTATTGGGATTCTCCAGTCATTTTCTTGGCTAGCAGTTTCTTTGGTTTTGGGAAGAAGGTTAGTAGCAATTTCTAGAGTCCTTTCAATTTCGGCTACATTGACCACTTTCGGTACGAGTTCTATGCTCGGCTTCTCTTTTCCTTCGACAGGAATAATTCTTTTGACTAGCGGGTCAGATGTAGAGGCAAGGGCTGCTAATGCGTCAGCTGAGGTATTCTCCCCTCGGGGGATTCTGGTTAGTTAGAATTTATCAAACTGACTAGAGAGTGGGAGGACAACTTTGAGGTATGCCTCCGTTCGTTCGTCTCTAGTTTCGTACTCGCCATGAAATTGGCTGGTGACCAATTGCGAATCACTGAATTCTGTCAATCTTGGTTCTCCGATCCTTAAGGCGAGTCTTAGGCCGGCAATCAAGGCTTCGTAATTCGCTTCATTATTAGATGCCGGGAAACCAAGTCCGAACAATTGTTCTATTGTTTTGTCGGTTGGAGATATTAGTTGGATCCCTACTCCCGAACCTTGTTTCGAGGATGCTCCATCGACGTAGAGCGTCCAAATACCGAATTCATTTTTGTTTTCCTTATCTCGCGAGTCTGCAATTAATTCGATAACCAAATCGGCCAAGACTTGTGCCTTAGTTCAAGTTTTGGGTTGGTATTCTATGTCATACTCGCTTAGCTCTATTTCCCATTTGGCTAGCCATTCGGATTGGCTAGGACTATGCAAAAATGGTTCGTTGAGGTTCCGATGACATTATTATGATCGGGTGCGATTGGAAATATGGCCACAGCTTTCTCGCAAATGTTACGATTGCTAGGGCTAACTTTTCCATTGTGGGGTAGCGTATTTCAGCATCCACTAACGATTTGCTAATGTAGTAAATCGATTTTTGGATCTTACGCTCTTCTCTAACCAAGACCCCGCTCACAGCTTCTTGAGATATAACGATATATAAGTATAGGGGTTCACCTTCTACTGGTTTTGTGAGTATTGGTGGTTCGGTTAGATATGCTTTAAACTGTTGGAAAGCCATGTCGCATGATTCGTTCCATTTGAATGCCTTATTTCCCTTCAATAACTGATAGAAATGGTGGCAATTGTCAGTTGTTTGGGATTTGAACATATTCAAAGCGGCGATTCTCGCGGTCACTTTTTGGACTTCTTTTTTATTCTTAGGAGATGGCATTTTGAGGAATGCGGCGATCTGTTTAGGGTTTGCCTCTATCCCTCTTTCGGTTACCAAATAACATATGAATTCTCTGGATAGAACGCCAAATGAGCACTTCGTGGGGGTTTAATTTCATCCCATACTCGTTAAGAATGGCGAAACATTATTTTAATTGTGAGACATGATCACATTCCCTCGCAGACTTTACCAGCATGTCATCAATGTAAACTTCCATGGTTTTGCCTAATTGGCTGGCAAACTTTTTGTTTACTAAACGTTGGTATGTAGCTCCAGCATTCTTTAGATCGAAGGGCAGTACTTTATAGCAATAAGTCCCTTGATCAGTAATGAATGCGGTCATTTCTTGGTCTTCCGGATTCATTAGGATTTGATTATATCCGGATAAACATCAATAAACGATAATAGCTGGTGACCTGCCGTGGCTTCTACAAGGCGGTCGATTTGCGGTGAAGGAAAGCTGTCTTTTTGGGAAAACTTTATTTAAATCGGTGAAGCCGATGCAGACCCACCATTTTCCGTTCCTTTGTTTTTACGATGACCAGATTGGCTAGACATTCTGGGTATTTTACTTTACGGATTGATCCGAATGTTAATAGTCTATCGACTTCGTCATTTACTGCTTTGACCCTTTCCGGTCCAACCTTTCTGCAATTTTGCTTTATGGGCCTAAACGTAGGATCTACGTTTAATTCATGGCACGTGACGTCTATGCTTATTCCCTGCATATCTTCTGATGACCACACGAATATACCCTTATTTTCTTTCAAGAACGAGATGAGATCTTCCTTGATATCATTTTTCAGGTTTGCTCCAATGCCTATGCAACGGTCCGGGTAATTTTCGTCGATACACACTTGGATGGTGAGTCCTGGTTTGGGTTTTAAATCTTTTACTGCTACTGTATTGCTTTTCTTTAATTGCTATTGGAGAGTGGTTATGGATTGCTTGTAACCGCCCAGGAAGCATTTACGCGATGCTCTCTGACTCCCACGAATGGTTTTCATACCGTTTTTAGACGGAAATTTCAGGCATTGGTGGTAAGTTGAGGAGACTGCTTTCATAGCGTGTAGCCATGGCCGCCCTAGGATTGCGTTAAAGGGTGCAGGTCGATATACGACAGCAAACTCAACCATCATTCTTCTCCGCAATCGTTTACCAGGAGTTTAATGGTTCCGAGAGATAGTGTCGTCTTGCCTGCGAATCCGGTCAAAGAGGTTTTATCACCAATGATATCTTTATCATCGATGCCCATTCTTCTGACAGCATCATAGAAAATGAGATCTACTGAACTACCGGTGTCGATCATGACTCTGGTTAGTTCGAATTCACCTACGTCCAATCTGATGACGAGTGCGTCATCATGAGGCATATCAAGGGAGCGAGTTTCGTTTTCCCAGAACATAACTGTTCCTTCAGGTACGGAGGGGAATGCATTATCTACTATTTCATCTTTTGCTTGACGTTTGTATGATTTAATCGAGTTGATCGAATCTTGGAAAAATTTTGATCCTCCGTGGATGAAATTCATTATTCTCCGAGGACTGATATCTTCCGACTCGATGGAGTCGATTAAATCGATTTCGTTGAATAAGGTCCGCTATTCCGAAAATGGTTGAGGGTTGATTCAGCTGAATGGGGTATTCTGATGGTTTTAACAGAATGGCTGGCAGATGAAGCAATTTTGCATTGTTTCAAGTGCCTAATATTCATATCACAAGTTGTAGCTTGTGGCATTGCTGCTTGGTCTGCTTCTTTACAGAAATTGGACCATTTTGATTTCTTTGGGATTGGTCACACTACCTTATACTTAGACCCTCCACACATACTTAGTTTTGAAAAAACTTAGTCTATTCTCTTTTTCTGAGCGGGAGGGGGAGAGTCTTCGTTTTTATCCAGGGATCTTTCCTTTTTTCGTAGGACTTCTCCTTCATATTTTTGTTCTGCTATGATTGTTTCTTGGTTTCGCATCCTGGAGGTCTAGATCGATATTCTCGAGTTCTCCGGCTTGTAGCTTTGGTGCTAACAAGCGACCGACTCGACGACATTCGTCTGTCAAATGACAATGCCACTTATGGTGTACGCAATAATTTTTGGGGTCGAAATCGCTGTTTTGGGCGATTTGGACCTGCTTACTGCGTACGCGTGTTGGCCTTGGCCTTCTTTGAAACATTCTTTCTTGGAAGGTTTATCCCCATTATATGTTTTGGTTTGGGGTTTGCTTGATGAGCCTTTGTCGTCATCATGAAGCTTTCTCAATGCTTCTAATTCTTCTTTGGCGACCGCCCATCTAGATGCATGATGTAAGGCGTCGTCGAGAGTTGCGGGTTGGTGCACGGTCAGTTCCCGAAAGAATGTAGATTTATACCATAGTCCGTTTTTGAGTGCCGCCAAGGCAACTTCATCGTTTATGTTCGATAACCCAGCTTTGATATCTTTGAACCTCGTGATGAAGGCTCTGAGCGATTCATCGGGCTTCTGAGATAAAGTCCAAAGATCTGCTTCGGATGCTTGAACTTCGATGAATATCAAATATTGCTTCAAGAATGCGGATACCAGCTGGGTAAAGTTGCCGATGGAGCCTTTTTCTAAACTGGCGAACCACTCTAAAGCGGCACCGTTCAGATTTTCAGCAAAGAATCGACAATATCCCGCTTCTGGGATATTGTCGGGCTGACGACTGGTGTTCGGGGAATATATTCCTGAAAAATCCATTCGGGTTCTGGTAGGAGGCCCGAGCTTGTTTCTTCCCAGAAATAGAGGGGCGACAGATGAGCTCAAAGGCCCTCAGGCTGGGTTAGAAGTTCGCTCGAGTAATCGAGTGAGCTGCTGCTCCTGCCGATCGAGCCGTGACATTAGAGTGCGCGCGGCTGCGTCTTGTGTTGAATTCAGATTAATCAGCGTCCTGACCATGCTCTTGAGCTCGGCAAGCTCCTCAGGTCAGGATGGCTGATTTCCTTCGCTTGCGGGTCAACCTACATCTGAGGTCGATCCACGAACTGCTTTTGCACGAATCCATGTAGATGCAGGTAAACTAACAACATCAACAGGTGCTGCGGATGTTGAAGTCGCTACTGGTCGTCATAGTGGTGCCTGAGGCGTGGTGACCACCATAGAGGTGGTATGGATTGGGTTATGGAGCCCGGATCCAGGCGTGATTGGCTTATCGATTGAACTTGTGACCACGGGGGTCGAGTTCGATACTATTGGAGACAGGGTATCACCGGATTGTGATGCCATGAGCAGAGCTTTTGAGCTTTTTAGGGATTTTATGATCAAATACCCACAGACGACGCCAAAATGTGGAAGTTGAATTCCACACTCGAAATTGATATGAGGGAAGAATGTGAGTTCGACTAGATTAAAATTGGGCTAACTCTTTTTAGGTTTAAATTGAAAATTGTATTCGATATATCTTTGATATCTGATTACATGCCTTTCATAAACACATTCCTAAAGTATTTATACAAGTATCAAGAACCTTTTTCTCGTCTCTAAGAATATCCGCGTTGTTCCTTAGTTTCCTCCTCGTATCTCGCACGCACGTTGACCTCGACCTCGATAGTCTCCATGTCGTCGAGCTCGATCCGTTCTCCTTACTGGGATCATGAGCCTATCTTTTAAGAAATCCAGCTCCAACAAGCAGCAAAGAAAGTCAAATACACACAATCAAAACAACTGAAAATCGAAAAATCTAGTTGCAGCAGCAAAGGAAGTCAAATAGAACCAATCAAAAACAACTAAAATTTATATATCTAGTTGCAGCAGCAAGGAAGTTGAATATACACAATCAAAACAACTGAAAATTAAGAGATCTAGCTGTAGCATCACAAGCTATCAAGAACTAATGATGTTACTAGCTTTTAACCCACAAAAACAATATATTGGAGTTCGATTTTTATGGGTTTTATGAAGAGATGTAGTTTGACAGCAAGTTAACAAGGAAATGAAAGAGTAAAAACGAAAATGAGGGTATCTAAACCTGAATAGCAGCGATTAAGCTCTAATACGAGATGATGCCAGAACAAGAGGGCTTGTTCGAGCAAGGGAAATTCTGGAGAGGCTCTAACTTGTTGTACAGCACTTTCCAAAGACTTAGGAGTAATGGGTTCTTGAACAGATTGATGGTGATGCTTAAACTGGCTGTAGAGCAATTTCTAGAGGATCTAAGTGAGGATTGAGTTGAGAGTTGAATCGAGAGATGGCACCCATATTATGGAAGGTCTATGATAAGTTTAGAGCACACAAGCTTTAAGGATTCTCACACAAGAAGGCTGGAGGCGTCAACTCTTTTCTAAAGAAGAAAAACTAGGTTTTTATTTCATAAAACATAAGTGATTACATGATGAGAAGGGACTTTATATAATAGTCCAGCAGCAGGTGCCTTCTAGGGCTGAAAAAACATTATAATGGAAGGACTAAAGCGAAAATAACAACCAAATGTTTGGATCTAATGACAAATATACTTAAACTTAACAGTCACATTTCTTCAAAAACAAGCAAATAAACTTGTTAATTGAAACATAGGAATTTTAAATACGCACCTTGGTCTCTCGTAACTCCTTATAATGCCTTTTGAAGTTTGTTTAGCAATGATGAACAAGATTGTATCTCTTATACCTTGTAAAACTAGGAGTGAAATTGTTGTAGTATTTAGTTGTTCGTAGTCTCCTTCTTGTAATTCTTTAGTAAGTTCAGCTTCACATTAATATAGCTCAATTTTCAATATTGTGACAACATCTACGACTCAAAGACCTAAGATAAAGCCTCCATGTAATCCAATGTATCCCAAAATGTCTGATCTCATGCATTATGCTTCATTTATAAGCCTTTACTCCAGGAGCTGCAATGATCAGTTTAGAATGATTATTTTAATTGGCCGATCAACTTGACATGTCTGCATTAAATCGTCTATAACATTTGATTTAGAGTTTAGAATGCCACAAATCCAACGCCCACATTTAACTAGCTCAATTTTCTATATTGTGACAAAATTTAAGACCAACTGGCTAGGACAAAGCTTCTAAGTAATTCAATCTATCCCAAACAGCATGATGCCTTGCATTATGCTTCATTTGTAAACCGTTGATCAATGAGATCAATGATTAATTAAGAATGATCATTTTAAGTAAGTTATCAACTTGACATGTCCGCACTAAATCGTGTTTACTTTTTGATTTAGTGCTCAAAATGACATGAATCCAATGCCCACATTCAGCTAGCTTAATTTTCAATATTGTGACAATATTTGAGACTGAAAGAGCTACGACAAAGCATCCAAGTAATCCAATGTATCCCAAATCGCGTAATGCAATTCATTATGCTTCATTTATAAGCTTTTACTCAAGAAGCAACAGTGATCAGTTTTCAATGATCATTTTAATTGGCCGGTCAACTTGACATGTCTGCACTAAATCATTTTTAACATTTGATTTAGAACTCAAAATGAAATGAATCCAATGCGCAATTTAATCTAGCTTAACTTTTAATATTGTGACAACATTTGAGACTAAAAGACCTACGACAAAGCCTCCAAGTAATCCAATATATGGCACACTGTGTGATGTCATGCATTATACTTCGTTTATTAACCTTTTCTCAAGGATCACGAACGATCATATTAGAATGATCATTTTAACTGGAAGATCAACTTGACATGTACGTGCTAAATAGTTTGTAACTTTTTATTTTGAGTTCAGAATGACAGGAATCCAATGCCCACGTTAAGCTAGCTCAATTTTCTATATTATGACAAAATTTAAGACTGATATAGGTACGACAAAGCCTCCAAGTAATCGAATCTATCTCAAACTACTTGATGCCATGCATTATGCTTCATTTGTAAGCTTTTGGTCAATGAGCACCAATGATCAGTTTAGAATGATCAATTTAACTAGGTGATAAACTTGACATGTCCACACTAAATCATCCATAACTTTTGATTTAGAGTTCAGAATGATATAAATCCAATGCCCATGTTAAGCTTGGTCTATTTTCTATATTGTTGCAAAACTTTGTACCAAAATTGCTACAACAAAGCTTCCAAGTAATCCAATATATCCCAAATTATGTGATGCCATCCATTATGCTTCATTTATAAGCCTTTACTCAAGGAGCACCAATGATCAGTTAAGAATGATTATTCTAGATGACTAATCAACTTGACATATATGCACTAAATTGTTTGTAACTTTTGATTTAGAGTTCAGAAGGACACGAATCCAGCGCCCATGTTAATCTTGCTAAATATTCTATACTGTGATAGCATTTCAGACAGAAAGAGCTATCACAAAGCCCTGAAGTAATCCAATATATCCTAAACTGAGTGATGTCATGCATTATGCTACATTTATAAGCCTTTACTCAAGGAACAGTAATGATTAGTTTAGAATTATCAATTTAGAATAGTCACTTTAATTGGCCGATCAACTTGACATGTCCGGACTAAATCGTGCATCAATTTTGATTTAAAGTTTGGAATGACACGTATCGAACGCCCACGTTAAGCTAGCTCAATTTTCTATATTGTCACAAAACTTAAGACAGAAATAGCTATGACAAACCCTCAAAGTAATCCAATCTATCCCAAACTACGTGATCTCATGCATTATGATTCGTTTATAAACCTTTTCTCAATGACCACCAATGATCAGTTTAGAATGATCATTTTAACTAATTTATCAACTTTACATGTCCACACTAAATCGTCTTTAACATTTGATTTTGAGCTCAAAATGACATGAATCCAACAGCCACGTTAATCTAGCTCAAGTTTCAATATTGTGACAACATTTGAGACTGAAAGAGCTTCGACAAATCCTCCAAGTAATCCAATCTATCCCAAACTGCATAATGTCATGCGCTATGCTTCATTTGTAAACCTTTGCTCAATAAGCACCAATGATCAGTTTAGAATGATCATTTTAACTAGCTGATCAACATGACATGTCCACACTAAATCTTTTGAAACATTTGATCTAGAGCTCAAAAAGACTTGAATCCAATGACCACGTTAATCTAGCTCAAATTTTTATTTTGTGACAAATTTTAAAACCGAAATATCTACGACAAATCCTCCACGACAAATTTTAACTGCTCGATAAACTTGACATGTCCATACTAAATCGTCCATAACTTTTGATTCAGTGTTCCGAATGACACGAATCCAATGCCCACGTTAAGCTAGCTTTATTTTCTATATTGTCACAAAATTTAAGACAAAATATCTATGGAAAAGCCTCAAAGTAGTCCGATCTATCCCAAACTACGTGATGTCATACATTATGCTTCATTTGTAAACCTTTGTTCAATGAGCACCAATGATGTCATACATTATGCTTCATTTGCAAACCTTTGCTCAATGAGCACAAATGATCATTTTAACTAGCTTATCAGCTTGAAATGTCCACACTAAATCGTCTTTAACATTTGATTCTGAGCTCAAAAAGACATGAATCCAACGGCCACGTTAATCTAGCTAAAGTTTCAAAATTTTGACAACATTTGAGACTGAAAGAGGTACAACAAAGCCCTCTAAGTAATCCAATGTATCTGAGCCTGCGTGATACCATGCATTGTGCTTCAGTTATAAGCCCTTACTAAAGGGGCACCAATGATCAGTTTAGAATGATCATTATAACTGGCTGATAACCTTGACATGTCCGCACTAAGATTTTCCGTAACTTTTGATTTAGAGTTCAGAATGACACGAATCCAATGCCCACGTTAAGCTAGCTCAATATTCTATATTGTGACAAAATTTAAGACCAAAATAGCTACGACAAAGCCTCCAAGTAATCCATATATCGCAAACTGCGTGATGCCATGCACTATGCTTCATTTGTAAACCTTTGCTCAATGAGCATTGATGATCAGTTTAGAATGATCATTTTAACTAGCTGATCAACTTGACATGTACGCACTAAATCCTTTGTAACATTTGATCTAGAGCTCAAAAAGACTTGAATCCAATGACCACGTTAATCTAGCCCAGTTTTTTATATTGTGATAAATTTTAATACCAAAGTAGCTATGGCAAATCCTCTAAGTAATCCAATGATTTCATGCATTATATGCTTCGTTTATAAGACTTTACCCAAGGAGCTCCAATAATAAGTTAAGAATTATCTTTTTAACTGCCCGGTAAACTAGACATGTGTGCACTAAACCGTTCATAACTTTTGATTTATTGTTCATAATGAGACGAATCCAATGCCGATATTAAACTAGCTCAATTTTCTATAGTGTCACAGAAAATTTAAGACAGAAGCAGCTATGACAAAGCCTCAAAGTATTCCAATATATCCCAAACTACGTGATGGAATGCATTATGCTTCATTTGTAAACCTTTGCTCAATGAGCACCAATAATCAGTGTAGAATGATCATTTTATCTGGCTGAACAACTTGACATGTCCTGATTAAATCGTCTTTAACATTTGAGTTAGACCTAAAAATGACATGAATCCAACGCCCACATTAATCTAGCTCAATTTTCAATATTAACAACATTTGATACCGATAGAGCTACGACAAAGCCTCCAAGTAATCCAATGTGTCCCAAACTGAGTGATGTCATGCGTTATGCTTCATTTATAAGCCTTTACTAAAAGAGCACCAATAATCAGTTTAGAATTATCATTTTAACTGACCGATCAACTTGACAATTCCGCACTAAATTGTCCGAAACTTGTGATTTAGAGTTCAGAATGACACGAATCCAACGCCCACGTTAAGCTAGTTCAATTTTCAATATTGTGACAACATTTGAGACTGAAAGAGCTACAACAAAGCCTCCAACTAATCCAATCTATTGTAAACTGCGTAGTGCCATCAATTATGCTTCATTTGTAAACCTTTTCTCGGTGAGCACAAATGATTAGTTTAGAATGATCATTTTAACTAGCTGATCAACTTGACATGTCCAAACTAAATCATCTTTATTATTTGATTTAGAGCTCAAAATGACATGAATCAAACGCCCACGTTAATCTAGGTCAGTTTTAAATACTGTGACAACATTTGAGACTGAAAGAACTACGACGAAGCCTCAAAGTAATCCAATGTATCCCAAACTGCATAATACCCTCCATTACTGTTCATTTATAAGCCTTTACTCAAAGAGCACCAACGATCAGTTTAGAATTATCATTTTAACTGGTCGATCAAGTTGACATTCCGCACTAAATCGTCTGAAACCTTTGATTTGGATTGCACAATGACACGAATCAATTGCCCACGTTAAGCTAGCTCAATTTCCTATATTCTGATAACATTTAAGACCGAAATAGTTACAACAAAGACTCCAAGTAATCCAATTTATCCCAAACTGCTGGATGTCATGCATTATGCTTCATTTGTAAGTATTTGCTCAATGAGCACCAATTATCAGTTTAGAATGATCATTTTAGCTAGCTGATAACCTTGACATGTCCGGACTAAATCGTCTTTAAGATTTTAGTTAGAGCTCAAAATGATATGAATCGAACGTTCATATTAATCTATCTCAATTTTCTATATTGTAACAACATTTGAAACTGGAAGAGCTACGATAAATCCTCCAGGTAATCAAATGTATCCCAAACTGCGTGATGCCATGCATTATGATTAATTTTTAAGCCTTTACTCAATGAGCACCAATGATCAGTTTAGAATGATAAATTTAAGTGGCCGATCAACTTAACATATCTGCACTAAATCATCTGAAACTTTTGATTTATAGTTCAGAATGACACGAATCCAACGCACACGTTAAGGTATCAATTATCTTTATTGTGATTAAATTTAAGAGCGAATTAGCTACAATAAAGCCTCCAAGTAATCCAATGTATCCCAAACTGCATGATACCATGCATTATGCTTCATTTATACGCCCTTACCAAAGAGCACCAATGATCAGTTTAGAATTATCATTTTAATGACCTATTAACTTTACATGTCCGCACTAAATCTTCCGAAACTTTTGATTTAGAGTTCAAAATGACACGAATCCAACACCCACCTTAAGCTAGCTCAAATTTCTATAATGTGATTAAATAAAGACCAAAATAGGTTCAACAATGTCTCCAAGTAACCAATCTATCCGAAACTCTGTGATGCCATACATTACGCTTAATCTGTAAACCTTTGCTTAATGAGCACCAATGATTTGTTTACAATGATCATTTTAACTAGCTGATCAACTTGACATGTCCTGACTAAATCGTCTTGAACATTTGATTTAGAATTCAAAATGACATTAATCCAATGGCCATGTTAATAAAGCTCAATTTTCTATATTATGACAACTGTTGAGACCGAAAGAGCTACAACAAAGCCTCCAAGTAATACAATGTATCCCAAAATGTGTGATGCCATGCATTATGCTTTATTTATAAGTCTTTACGCAAGGAGCACCAATGATCAATTTATAATGATCATTTTAACTCGCCGATCAACATGACATATCCGCATTAAATCGTCCATAATGTTTGATTTAGAGTTCAGAATGACATGAATCCAACACCCACCTTAAGCTAGCTCAATTTTCTATATTGTGATTAAATTAAAGACCGAAATAGCTACAACAATGCCTCCAAGTAATCCAATCTATCCCAAACTGCGTGATGCCTTGCATTACACTTCATTTGTAAACCTTTACTCAATGAGCACCAATGATTTGTTTACAATGATCATTTTAACTAGCTTATCAACTTGACATGCCCCGACTAAATCGTCTTTAATACTTCAGTTAGGGCTCAAAATCACATGAATCCAATGCCCACCTTAATATAGCTCAATTTGCAATATTGTGACAACATTTTTGAATAGTCTCAAAAAGCTACGACAAAGTTTCCAGTGTATCCCAAACTACGTGATGTCATGCATTATGCTTCATTTATAAGCCTTTAGGGAAGGAGCACCAATGACATGAACCCAACGCTCATATTAATCTATCCCACGTTTCAATATTGTAACAACATTTGAGACTGGAAGAGCTACGATAAAGCCTCCAAGTAATCCAATGTGTCCCAAACTGCGTGATGTCATGCATTATGCTTAATTTTTAAGCCTTTACTCAAATAGCACCAATGATCAGTTTAGAATGATAAATTTAAGTGGCCGATCAACTTGACATATCTGCACTAAATCGTCGGAAACTTTTGATTTATAGTTCAGAATGACACGAATTCAACGCACATGTTAAGGTATCTCAATTATCCTTATTGTGATTAAATTTAAGAGCGAAATAGCTACGATGAAACCTCCAAGTAATCCAATGTATCCCAAACTGCATGATGCCATGCATTATGCCTCATTTATAAGCCTTTACTCAAAGAGAACCAATGATCAGTTTTGAATTATCATTTTAACTGACCGATTAAGTTTACATGTCCGCACTAAATCGTCCAAAACTTTTGATTTAGAGTTCAGAATGACACGAATCCAACACCCACCTTAAGGTAGATCAATTTTATATAATGTGATTAAATTAAAGACCGAAATAGCTACGACAATGCCTCCATGTAATCCAATCTATCCCAAATTGCATGATGCCATGCAGTACGCTTCATCTGTAAACCTTTGCTCAATGAGCACCAATGATTTGTTTACAATGATCATTTTAACTAGCTGATCAACTTGACATGTCCCGACTACATCGTCTTTAAAATTTGATTTAGAACTCAAAATGAAATGAATCCAACGACCACGTTAATCAAGCTCAATTTTCTATATTGTGACAACATTTGATACCGAAAGAGCTACAACAAAGCCTCCAAGTAATACAATGTATCCCAAAATGTGTGATGCCATGCATTATGCTTTATTTATAAGTCTTTACGCAAGGAGCACCAATGATCAATTTATAATGATCCTTTTAACTCGCCGATCAACATGTCATATCCGCATTAAATCATCCATAACGTTTGATTTAGAGTTTAGAATGACATGAATCCAACACCCACCTTAAGCTAGCTCAATTTTCTATATTGTGATTAAATTAAAGACCGAAATAGCTACAACAATGCCTCCAAGTAATCCAATCTATCCCAAACTGCGTGATGCCTTGCATTACACTTCATTTGTAAACCTTTGCTCAATGAGCACCAATGATTTGTTTATAATGATCATTTTAACTAGCTTATCAACTTGACATGTCCCGACTAAATCGTCTTTAATACTTCAATTAGGGCGCAAAATCACATGAATCCAATGCCCACCTTAATATAGCTCAATTTGCAATATTGTGACAACATTTGTGAATAGTCTCAAAAAGCTACGACAAAGTTTCCAGTGTATACCAAACTACGTGATGTCATGCATTATGCTTCATTTATAAGCCTTTAGGGATGGAGCACCAATGACATGAACCCAACGCTCATATTAATCTATCGCACTTTTCAATATTGTAACAACATTTTAGACTGGAAGAGCTACGATAAAGCCTCCAAGTAATCCAATGTATCCGAAACTGCGTGATGCCATGCATTATGCTTAATTTTTAAGCCTTTACTCAAATAGCACCAATGATCAGTTTAGAATGATAAATTTAAGTGGCCGATCAACTTGACATATCTGCACTAAATCGTCTGAAACTTTTGATTTATAGTTCAGAATGACACGAATTCAACGCACACGTTAAGATATCTCAATTATCTTTATTGTGATTAAATTTAAGAGTGAAATAGCTACGATAAAACCTCCAAGTAATCCAATGTATCCCAAACTGCATGATGCCATGCATTATGCTTCATTTATAAGCCTTTACTCAAAGAGAACCAATGATCAGTTTTGAATTATCATTTTAACTGACCGATTAACTTTACATGTCTGCACTAAATCGTCCAAAACTTTTGATTTAGAGTTCAGAATGACACGAATCCAACACCCACCTTAAGCTAGATCAATTTTATATAATGTGATTAAATTAAAGACCGAAATAGCTACGACAATGCCTCCAAGTAATCCAATCTATCCCAAACTGCATGATGCCATGCAGTACGCTTTATCTGTAAACCTTTGCTCAATGAGCACCAATGATTTGTTTACAATGATCATTTTAACTAGCTGATCAACTTGACATGTCCCGACTAAATTGTCTTTAAAATTTGATTTAGAACTCAAAATGAAATGAATCCAACGACCACGTTAATCAAGCTCAATTTTCTATATTGTGAAAACATTTGATACCGAAAGAGCTACAACAAAGCCTCCAAGTAATACAATGTATCCCAAAATGCGTGATGCCATGCATTATGCTTTATTTATAAGTCTTTACTCTAGGAGCACCAATGATCAATTTAGAATGATCCTTTTAACTCGCCGATCAACATGACATATCCGCATTAAATCGTCCGTAACGTTTGATTTACAGTTCAGAATGAGACGAATCCAACACCCACCTTAAGCTAGCTCAATTTTGTATATTGTGATTGAATTAAAGACCGAAATAGCTACAACAATGCTTCCAAGTAATCCAATCTATCCCAAACTGTGTGATGCTATGCATTACGCTTCATTTGTACACCTTTTCTCAATGAGCACCAATGATTTGTTTACAATAATCATTTTAACTAGCTGATCAACTTGACATGTCCCGACTAAATCATCTTTACTACTTCCATTAGAGCTCAAAATCACATGAATCCAACGCCAACATTAATCTAGCTCAATTCGCATATTGTGACATCATTTCTGAATAGTCTCAAAACGCTATGACAATGCTTCCAGTGTATCCCAAACTACGTGATGCCATGCATTATGCTTCATTTATAAGCCTTTAGTGAAGGAGCACCAATGATCAGTTGAGAATTATCATTTTAACTGGCCGATCAACTTGACATGTCCGCACTAAATCGTTTGAAACTTTTGATTTTGAGTTCAGAATGATTATAATCCAACGCGCACATTAAGCTAACTCAATTTTCTATATTGTGGTTAAATTTAAGAACGAAATAGCCATGTAGTGTGCTTAATTAAAGCTTTTGCTCAAGGAGAACCAATGATTAGTTTAGAATTATCATTTTAACTTGCCGATCAACTTGACATGTCTGCACTAAATCATCAGCAACTTTTGATTTTGAGTTCCGAATGACACGAATCCAACACCCACGTTAAGCTAGCTCAATTTTCTATACTGTGATTAAATTTAAGTCTGAAATAGCTATGACAAAGCCTCCAAGTAATCCAATCTATCCCAAACTGCTGGATGCCATGCATTATGGTTCATTTGTAAACCTTTGCTCAATGAGCTCCAATGATCACTTTTGAATGATCATTTTAACTAGCTGATCAACATGACATGTCCCGACTAAATCATCTTTAACATTTGAGTTAGACCTAAAAATGACATGAATCCAACGCCCACGTTAATATAGCTCAATTTTCAATATTGTAAAAACATTTGAGATTGAAAGAGCTACGCCAAAGCCTCCAAGTAATCCTATATGTTCCAAACTATGTATTATGCTTCATTTATAAGCTTTTACTCAAGGACCACTAATGATCAGTTTAAAATGATCATTATAACTGGCTGTTCAACTTGACATGTCCGCACTAAATTATCCGTAAGTTTTGATTTAGAGTTCAGAATGACACGAATCCAACGCCGACTTTAAACTAGCTCAGTATTCTGTATTGTGACAAAATTTAAGATGAAATAGCTATGATAAAGCCTCCTAGTAATCCATTTTATCACAGACTACAAGATGCCTTACAAATGGTTAATTTATAAGCCTTTAGTCAATGAGCACCAATGATAAGTTTAGAATTATCATTTTAACAGGTTGATCAACTTGACATGTTCGCACAAAATCGTTTGAAACTTTTGATTTAGAGTTCAGAATGACTGGACTCCAATGCCACATTAAGATAGCTCAATTTTCTATATTGTGGTTAAATTTAAGACCAAAATAGCTACGACAAACTCTTCAATTAATCCAATGCATCCCAAACTGCTGGATGCCATGCATTATGCCTAATTTGTAAACATTTGCTCAATGAGAATCAATGATCCGTTTAGAATGATGATTTTAACTAGCTGATCAACTTGATATGTACGGACTAAATCATCTTTAATATTTTATTTAGAGCTCAAAATGACATGAATCCAATGCCCACCTTAATCTCGCTCAATTTTCAATAGTGTGACATCTTTTTAGAATAGTCCCAAAAAGCTACGACAAAGCCTCCAAGTAATCCACTATCCCAAATTTCGTGATGCCATGCATTATGCTTCATTTATAAGCCTTTACTAAAGGAGCACCCATGATCAGTTTAGAATTATCATTTTAACTGGCCGATCAACTTGACATGTCTGCACTAAATTTTCTAGAACATTTCATTTACAGTTCAGAATGACACGAATCCAACGCCCACGTTAATCTAGCTCAAGTTTCTATACTGTATTTAAATTTAAGACCGAAATAGCTACGACAATGCCACCAAGTAATCCAATCTGTTCCAAACTGCGTGATGCCATGCATTTTGCTTCATTTATAAACCTTTGGTCAATGAGCACCAATGATCAGTTTACAATGATCATTTTAACTAGCTGATCAACTTGACATGTCCGGATTAAATCGTCTTTAATATTTCAATTAGAGCTCAGAATCACATGAATCCAACGCCCACCTTAATCTAGTTCAATTTGCAATATTGTGACAACATATCTAAATAATCTCAAAAAGCTACTACAAAGCTTCCAAGTAATCCAATGTATCCCAAACTACGTGATGTCATGCATTATGCTTCATTTATAAGCCTTTAGTGAAGGAGCACTAATGATTAGTTTAGAATTATCAGTTTAACTGGCCGATTAACTTGCATGTTTGCACTAAATCATTTGAAATTTTTGATTTTGAGTTCAGAATGACTAGAATCCAACGCCTACATTAAGCTGCTCAATTTCCTATATTGTGGTTAAATTTAAGACCGAAATAGCTATGACAAACTGTCCAAGTAATCCAATGTATCCCAAATTGCAGGAAGCGATGCATTATGCTTAATTTGTAAACCTTTGCTCAATGAGCACCAATGATCAGTTTAGAATGATCATTTTAATTAGCTGATCAACTTGACATATCCGGACTAAATCGTCTTTGACATTTGAGTTAGACCTAAATATGACATGAATCCAACGCCTACGTTAAGCTAGCCCAATTTTCAATATTGTGACAACATTTGAGACTGAAAAAGCTACGGCAAAACCTCCAAGTATTCCAGTATATCCCAAACTACGTGATGCTATGATTTATGATTCATTTATAAGCCTTTACCCATGGTGCACCAATGATCAGTTTACAATGATCGTTTTAACTGATCGATAAACTTGACATGTGTGAACTAAATTGTCTGTAACTTCCTATTTAGAGTTCAGAATGACACGAATCCAACGCCAACGTTAAGCTAACTCAATTTTCTATATTGTGCTTAAATTTAAGACCGAAATAGCTATGAAAAAATCTCCAAGTAATGAAATCGATACCAAACTGCTAGATGTCATGCATTATTCTTCATTTGGAAACCTTTTCTCAATGAGCACCAGTGATCAATTTACAATGATCATTTTAACTACCTGATCAATTTGACATGTCCGGACTAAATCGTTTTTAATATTTGAATTAGAGCTCAAAATCACATGAATCCAATGCCCACCTTAATCTAGTTCGATTTTCAAAACTGTGACAACATTTCAGAATAGCCTCAAAAAGATACGACAAATCTTCCAAGTAATACAATGTATCCCAAACTGCGTGATGCCATGCATTATGCTTTATTTATAGCCCTTTGCTCGAGGAGCACAAATGATCAGTTTAGAATGATCATTTTAAGTGCCCGATCAACTTGACATGTCCGAACTAAGTTATCCGTAACTTTTGATTTAGAGTTCATAATTCCTCGAATCCAATGCCCACTTTAAACTAGCTCAGTATTCTGTATTGTGACAAAATTTAAGATGAAATGGTTACGACAAAGCCTCCAAGTAATCCAATCTATCACAGACTGCATGAGGCCATGTACTATGCTTCATTTATAAGCTTTTAGTCAAGGATCACCAGTGATCAGTTTAGAGTTATCATTTTAACTGCCCGATCAACTTGACATGTCTCCACTAAATCATTTGAAACTTTTGATTTAGAATTCAGAATGACTAGAATCCAATGCCCACATTAAGCTAGCTCAAATTTTTATATTGTGGTTAAATTAAAGACCGAAATAGCTACAACAAACCCTCCAAGTAATCCCATGTATCCCAAACTGTTGGATGCCATGTAATATACTTAATTTCCAAGCCTTTGCTCAATGAGCACCAATGATCAGTTTAGAATGATCAGTTTATAATGATCATTTTAACTAGCTGATCAAATGGATATGTCTGGACTAAATTATCTTTAATATTTGATTTAGAGCTCAAAATAACATGAATCCAATGCCCACCTCAATCTATCTCAATTTTCAATATTGTGACATCATTTCAGAATAGTCAAAATAGCTACAACCAAGCCTCCAAGTAATCCAAAGTATCCCAAATTGTGTGATGCCATGCATTATGCTTCATTTATAAGCCTCTACTAAAGGAGCACCCATGATCAGTTTAGAATTATCATTTTAACTGGCCGATCAACTTTACATGTCTGCACTAAATCGTCTGAAACTTTTCATTTAGAGTTCAGAATGACATAAATCCAGTGCCCACGTTAAGCTAGCTCAATTTTCTATATTGTGATTAAATTTAACACTGAAATAGCTACAACAAAGCCTCCAAGTAATCCAATCTATCCCAAATTTCTGGATGCCATTCATTATGCTTCATTTGTAAACCTTTGATCAATGAGCACCAATGATCACTTTAGAATGATCATTTTAACTAGCTGGTCAACTTGACATGTCCGGACTAAATCATCTTTAACATTTGAGTTAGACCTAAAAATCACATGAATCCAGCATTTGAGACTGAAAGAGCTACGGCGAAGCCTTCCAGGTAATCCAATATATCCCAAACTACGTGATGCTATGTATTATCATTTATTTATAAGCCTTTACTCAAGGAGCACCAATAATCAGTTTAGAATGATCATTTTGACTGGCCGATCAACTTGACATCTACGAACTAAATCGTCTGAACTTTTGATTTAGAGTTCAGAATGACACGAATGTATTGCCCACGTTAAGCTAGCTCAATTTTCTATATTTTGAGTAAATTTATAGCTACGACAAAGCCTCCAAGTAATCTAATCTATCACAAACTGCGTGATGCCATGCATTATGCTTCATTGATAAGCCTTTACTCAAGGAGCACTAATGATCAGTTAAGAATGATCATTTTAACTAGCCGATCAAATTGACATGTCCGCACTAAATTATCCTTAACTTTTGATTTAGAGTTCAGAATGACAGGAACCCAGCGTCCACTTTAACCTAGATCATTATTCTATATTGTGACAAAATTTAAGATGAAATTGCTGCAATAAAGCCTCCTAGTAATCCAATCTATCATAGACTGCGTGATGCCATGCATTGTGCTTCATTTGGAAACCTTTGCTCAATAAGCACCAATTATCGGTTCAGAATAATCATTTTAACTAGCTAATCAACTTGACATATCCAGACTAAATCATCTTGAATATTTGATTTAGAACTCAAAATGACATGAATCCAACACCCACCTTAATCTATCACAATTTTCAATATTGTGATATAATTTCAGAATAGTCTCAAAAAGCTACGACAAAGCCTCCAAGTAATCCAATGTATCCCAAAATCCATGATGCCATCCATTATGCCACACTTATAAGCCTTTACTAAAGGAGCACCCATGATCAGTTTAGAATTATCATTGTAACAAGCCGATAAACTTGACATATCCACAATAAATCGTGTGTAACTTCTTATTTAGAGTTCAGAATGACACGAATCCAATGCCCACATTAGGCTAGCTCAATTTTCTATATTGAGATTTAATTTAAGACCGAAATAACTACTAAAAAGCCTCCAAGTAATCCAATATATCCCAAACTGCTGGATGCTATGCATTATGCTTCATTTGTAAACATTTGCTCAAACAGCACCAATTATTAGTTTACAGTGATCATTTTAACTAGGTGATCTACTTGACATGTCCGGACTAAATTGTCTTTAACATTTGAGTTAGACCTAAAAATTACATGAATCCAACGCCCAAGTTAATCTAGCTCAATTTACAATATTGTGATAACATTTGAGACTAAAAGAGTTATGACAAAGCCTCCAAGTAATCCAATGTATCCCAAACTACGTGATGAAATGTATTATGCTTCATTTACAAGTCTTTACTCAAGGAGCACCAATGATCACTTTACAATGATCATTTTAACTGGCCGATCAACTTGACATGTCCGAACTAAATAGTACGTAACTTTTGATTTAGAGTTCAGAATGACACGAATCCAATGCACATGCTAAGCTAACTCAGTTTTCTATATAGTGATTCAATTTAAGTCTGAAGTAGCTACGACAAAACCTCCAAGTAATCAAATTGATCCCAAACTGCTAGATGCCATGCAATATTCTTCATTTGTAAACCTTTCCTCAATGAGTACCAATGATTAGTTTCAATGATCATTTTAACTAACTGATCTACTTGTCATGTCCGGACTAAATTATCTTTAATATTTGAATTAGAGCTCAAAATCACATGAATCCAACGCCCACCTTAATCTAGTTTAAATTTTATTATTGGACAACATTTCAAAATAGCCTCAAAAATATAGGACAAAGCTTCAAATAATCCAATGTATCCCAAACTGCGTGATACGATGCATTATGCTTCATTTATAAGCATTTACTGATGGAGCAACATTGATCAGTTTAGAATTATCGTTCTAACTAGCTGATCAACTTGACATACCCGCACTAAATCGTTTGAAACTTTTGATTTAGAGTTCATAATGACAAGAATTCATCACCCACATTAAGATATCTCAATTTTCTATATTCTGATTAAATTTAAGACAGAAATAGCTACGAAAAAACCTTCAAGTAATCAAATATATCCCAAACTGCTGGATGCCATGCATTATGCTTCATTTGTAAACTTTTGCTCAAAGAGCACCAATGATTAGTTTACAATGATAGTTTTAACTAGCTCATCTACTTCACAAGTCTGGACTAAATCGTCTTTAACATTTGAGTTAGACCTAAAAATTATATGAATCCAATGCAAACGTTAATTTAGCTGAATTTTCAATATTATGACAACATTTCATACTGAAAGAGCTTCGACAAAGCCTCCAAGTAATCCAATGTATGCCAAACTGCGTGATGCCATGCATTATTATTCATATGTAAACCTCTGCTCAATGAGCACCAATGATCAATTTAGACTGATCATTTTAACTAGCTCATCAACTTGACATATCCGGACTAAATCGTCTTTACTGTTTGATTTAGGGCTCAAAATGAGATGAAACCAACACTTACCATAATCTAACTTAATTTTCAATATTGTGAAAACATCTCAGAATAGTCTCAAAAAGCTACGACAAAACCTCCAATTAATCAAATGTATCTCAAACTGTGTGATGCCATGTTGTGTACTTCATTTATAAGCCTTTACTCAAGGAGCACTAATGATCAGTTTAGAATGATCATTTTAACTGGCTGGTCAACTTGACATTTCCCCACTAAATTGTCTGTAACTTTTGATTTAGAATTCAGAATGACACGAATCCAATGTCCACTTCAACCTAGCTCAAAATTCTATATTATTACAAAATTTAAGATGAAATAGCTGCGATGAATCCTCCAAGTAATCCAATCTATCACAGACTGCATGATGCCATGCATTATTCTTCATTTGTAAACCTTTCCTCAATGACCACCAATGATCAGTTTAGAATGATCATTTTAATGGGCAGATAAACTATACATGTCTGCAGTAAATCGTCCGTAACATTTGATTTATAGTTCAGAATGACAAATCCGATCCCCGCGTTAACCTAGATCAATTTTCTATATTGTGAGTAAATTTAAGATCCAAATAGCTACGACAAAGCCTCCAAGTAATCCAATCTCTCCCAAACTGCGTGATGCAATATGCTTCATTTGTAAACCTTTGCTCAATGAGCACCAATGATCAGTTTAGAATGATCATTTTAACTAGCTAATCGACTTGAAATGTCTGGACTAAATCGTCTTAAATATTTGAATTAGAGCTCAAAAATACATAAATCCAACGCCCACCTTAATCTAGCTCAATTCTCAATATTGTGACAACATTTGAGACTAAGCGAGCTCCAACAAAGCCTCCAAGTAATCCAATATATCCCAAACTGCGTGATGTCATGTATTATGCTTTATTTATAAGCCTTTACTCAAGGAGCACCAGTGATCAGTTTAGAATGATCATTTTAACTCGCCGATCAATTTGACATGTCCGCACTAAATCATCCAAAACTTTTGATTTAGAGTTCAGAATGACATGAATCCAAAGCCCACGTTAAGCTCGCTCAATTTACTAGATTTTGTTTAACTTTAAGACCAAAATAGCTACAACAAGGCCTCCAAGTAATCCAATCTATCTAAAACTGCGTGATGTCATGCATTATGCTTCATTTCTAAACCTTTGCTCAATGAGCACCAATGATCAGTTTATAATGATCATTTTAACTAGCTGATCAACTTGACATGTCCGAACTATATCATCTTTAACATTTTATTTAGAAATTAAAATTACATGAATCCAACGGCCATGTTAATCAAGCTCAATTTTCTATATTTTGACAACATTTGAGACTGAAATAGCTACAACAAAACCTCCAAGTAATACAATGTATCCCAAACTGCGTGATGCACTGCATTATGCATTATTTATAAGACTTTACTCAAGGAGCACAAATGATCGATTTAGAAGTATCAATATATGGCCGTTCAACTTGACATGTCCACACTAAATCGTCTGTAACATTTGATTTAGAGCTCCGAATGACACGAATCCAACGCCCACGTTAATCTAGCTCAATATTTTACATTGTGAAAAACATTTAAGACCAAAATAGCTATGCGGAAGCATCCAAGTAATCTAATCTATCTCTAACAGCGTGATGCCATGCATTATGCTTAATTTGTAAACCTTTGCTAAATGACCACCAATGATCAGTTTAGAATGATCATTTTGACTAGCTGATCAACTTGACATGTCCGGATTAAATTGTTTTTAACATTTGATTTATAGCTCAAAATGATATGAATACAACGCCCACGTTAATCTAGCACAATTTTCAATATTGTGGCAACATTTGAGAATTAGAGAGATTTGGCAAAGCCTCCTAGTGATCCAATGTATCCCACTCTGTGTGATGCCATGCATTATGCTTCATTTATAAGCCTTTACTCAAGGAGTGCCAATGACAAGCTTATAATGATCATTTTAACAAGCCGATAAACTTGACATGTCCACTTTAAATCATCCGTAACTTTTGATTTAGAGTTCTGAATGACACGAATCCAACAACCACATCAAGCTAGCTCAATGTTCTATATTCTGACAAAATTTAAGACCAAAATTGCTAAGTGAAAGCCATAAAGTAATAAATATATCCGAAACTGCGCGATTCCATCCATTATGTTACATTTCTAAACATTTGCTCAATGAGCACCAATGATCTGTTTAGAATTATCATTTTAACTAGATGATCAACTTGACATGTCCGCACTAAATCGTTTTTGACATTTCATTTAGAGCTCAATTTTCAATATTGTGACAACATTTGAGACTAAAAGAGCTATGACAAAACCACCAACTAATCCAATGTATCCCAAACTGCGTGATCCCATGCATTCTGCTTCATTATTAAGCCTTTACTCAAGAAGCACCAATGATCAGTTTAGAATTATCATATTAAGTGGCCGAGCAACTTGACATGTCCCCACTAAATCTCCCGAACTTTTGCTTTAGAGTTCCGAATGACACGAATCCAATGCCTACATTAAGATAGCTCAATTTTCAATATTGTGATTAAGTTTAAGACCGAAGTAGCTACGAGAAAGCTTCCAAGTAGTCCAATCAATCATAAACTGTGTGATGCCATGCATTATGCTTCATTTGTAAACCTTTGCTCAATGAACAACAATGATAAGCTTAGAATGATCATTTGAACTAGCTGATCAACTTGCCATGTCTTCGTTAAGTCGTCTTTAACATTTGATTTAGAGCTCAAAATGACATGAATCCAATACCCAGGTTTATCTAGCTCAATTTTCAACATTGTGACAACAATTGAGACTGAAAGAGCTACGAAAAAAGCCTACAAGTAGTTCAATGTATCCTAAACTGCGTGATGTCATGCATTATACTTCATTTATAAGCATTTAGTCAAGGAGCACCAATCGCAAGTTTAGAATGATCATTTTAACAGGCCGATCAACTTGACATGTCTGCACTATATCATCCGTAACTTTTCATTTAAAGTTCAGAATGACATGAATCCAACGACCATGTCAAGCTAGCTCAATCTTTTATACACTGAAAAAATTTAAGACCGAAATAGTTAAGACAAAGCCACCAAGTAATCCAATCTCTCCCAAACTGCGTGACGACATGCATTATGCTTCCTTTGTAAACCTTTGCTCAATAGCACCAATGATCAGTTTAGAATGATCGTTTTAACTAGATGATTAACTTGACATGTTCACTAAATCGTCTTTTACATTCTATTTACAGCTCAAAGAGACATGAATCTAGTGCTCACGTTAATCTAGCTCAAATTTCAATATTTTGACAACATTTGAGCCTGAAAGAGCTAAGACAAAGCCGTCAAGTAATCCAATTTATCCCAAACTACGTGATGCCAAGCATTATGCTTCATTTGTAAACCTTTCCACAATAAGCACCAATGATCAATTTAGAATGATCATTTTAACTAGCAGATCAACTTGACATGTCCGGATTAAATCGTCTTTAGTATTTGATTTAGAGCTCAAAATGACATGAACCCAGCGCCCACGTTAATCTTGCTCGACTTTCAATATTGTGACAACATTTGAGACTGAAAGAGCAACGACAAAGCCTCCAAGTAATCCAATGTATACCAAACTATGTGAGACCATGTATTATGCTTCATTTATAAGCCTTTACTCAAGGATCACCAATTATCAGTTTAGAATGATCATTTTAACAGGACGATAAACTTGACATGTCCCCACTAAATCATCCGTAACTTTTGATTTAGAGCTCAGAATGGCACGAATCCAACGCCCACGTCAAGCTAGCTCAATATTCTATATTGTCACTAAGTATAAATGCAAAATAGCTACGACAGAGCCTCCAAGTCATCCAACCTATCCCAAACTGCGTAATGCCATGCATTATGCTTCATTTGTAAACCTTTGCTCAATGAGCACTAACGATAAGTTTAGAATGATCATTTTAACTACCTGATCAATTTGACATGTCCGCACTAAATTGTATTTAACATTTCATTTAGAGCTCAAAATGACATGAATCCAACGCCCATGTTAATCTAGCTCAATTTTCAATATTTTGACAACATTTTACACTGAAAGAGCTATGACAAAGCCGTCAAGTAATCCAATCTATCCCAAACTGCGTGATGCCATGCATATCGCTTCATTTGTAAACCTTTTCTCATTGAGCACCAATGATCAGTTTAGAATGATCATTTTAACCATCTGATCAACTTGACATGTCCGGATTAAATCACATTTAGCAATTGATTTAGAAATGAATCCAACGCCCACGTTAATCATGCAAGCTCAATTTTCAGTATTGTGGCAACATTTGAGATTGAAATAGCTACAACAAAGCCTCCAAGTAATCCAATTTGTCCATACCTGCGTGATGCCATGCATTATTATTCATTTATAAGCCTTTAATCAAGGAGCACCAATGATCAGTTTAGAATCATCATTTTAACTTTCCGATCAACTTGACATGTCTGCACTAAATCGTCTGAAACTTTTGATTTAGAGATTAGAATGACACGAAACCAATGCCCATGTTAAGCTAGCTCAATATTCTATATTCTGAGAAAATTAAAGACCCAAATAGCTAAGGGAAAGCCACCATGTAGTCCAATCTATCTCAAACTCCGTGATTCCATGCATTATGATTCATTTGTAAACCATTGTTCAATGAGCACCAATGATCTGTTTAGAATGAGCATTTTAACTAGATGATCAACTTGATATGTCCTCACTAAATTGTTTTTTACATTTTATTTAGAACTCAAAATAACATGAATCCAAAGCCCACGTTAATCTAGTTCAATTTTCAATATTGTGACAACATTTGAGGCTGAAAGAACTACGACAAAGCCTCCAAGTAATCCAATGTATCCCAAACTGCGTGATGCCATGCATTATGCATCATCATTAAGCCTTTACTCAAGGAGCACCAATGATCTGTTTAGAATTATCATTTTAAGTGGCCGATCAACTTGATATGTCCGCACAAAATTGCCTGAAACTTTTGATTTAGAGTTCCGAATAACACGAAACAAACGCCTACGCTAAGCAAGCTCAATTTTCTATATTATGATTAAGTTTAAGACAGAAATAGCTAAGACAAAGCCTCCAAGTACTCCAATCTATTCCAAACAGTGTGATTCCATGCAATATGCTTCATTTGTAAACTTTTGCTCAATGAGCAGCAATGATAAGTTTTAAATAAGCATTTTAACTAGCTGATCAACTTGACATGTCCGCACTAAATCGTTTTTAACATTTCATTTAGAGCTCAAAATGACATGAATCCAACTCCCATGTTAATCTAGCTCAATTTTCAATATTGTGACAACATTTGAAACTGAAAGAGCTAATACAAAGCCTCAAAGTAATCCAATGTATCCCAAACTGCATAATATCATGCATTATGGTTCATTTATATGCCTTCACTCAAGGAGCACAAATGATCGGTTTAGAATGATCATTTTAACAGGCCGATTATCTTGACATGTTCGCACTAAATCATCCATAAATTTTCTTTAGAATTAAGAATGACACGAATCTAACACACACATCAAGCTAGCTCGATATTCTATAATGTGACTAAGTTTAAGAATGAAATTTCTATGACAAAGCCTTCAAGTAATCCAATCCATCTCAAACTGCGTAATGCCATGCATTATGCTTCATTTGTAAACCTTTAATCAATGAACACCAATGATAAATTTAAAATGATCATTTTGACTAGCTGATCAACTTGACATGTCCGCACTAAATCGTCTTTAACATTTGATTTAGAGCTCCAAATCACATGAATCCAACATCCACATTAATCTAGGTCAATTTTCAATATTGTGACAATATTAGAGACTGAAAGAGCCATGAAAAAGCCTCCAAGTAGTCCAATATATCCAAAATTGCGTGATGTCATGCATTATACTTCATTTGTAAACCTCTTCTCAGTGAGCACCAATGATCAGTTTAGAATTATCTTTTAACTGGCCGATAACCTCGACATGTCCGCACTAACGTCCAATTTTTTTGATTTAAAGTTCAGAATGACACAAATCCAACTACCACGTTAAACTAGCTCAATTTTCTATATTGTGATTAAATTTAAGACCCAAATAGCTACGACAAAGCCTCCAAGTAATCCAATCTATCCCAAACTTCTGGATGCCATGCACTATGCTTCATTTGTAAACCTTTTCTTAGTGAGCACCAATGATCAGCTTAGAATGATCATTTAAACTAGATGATCAACTTGACATGTCCGGACTAAATCGTCTTTAATAATTGATTTAGAGCTCAAAATCACATGAATCCAACGCCCACGTTAATCTAACTCGATTTTCAATATGGTGACAATATTCGAGGGTGAAAGAGCTACAAAAAAGCCTCCAAGTAATCCAATGTATCCCAAACTATGTGATGCCTTGCATTATGCTTCATTTATATGCTTTTACACAACAAGCACCAATGATCAGTTTAGAATTATCATTTAACTAGCTGATCAACTTGACATGTCCACACTAATGTCAGAAATTTTTGATTTAGAGTTTAGAGTGACACGAATCCAACGATCACGTTAAACTAGGTCAATTTTCAATATTGTGACAACATTTGAGACTAAAAGAGCTATGACAAAACTACCAACTAATCCAATGTATCCCAAACTGCGTGATCCCATGCATTCTGCTTCATTATTAAGCCTTTACTCAAGAAGCACCAATGATCAGTTTAGAATTATCATTTTAAGTGGCCGAGCAACTTGACATGTCCGCACTAAATCTCCCGAACTTTTGCTTTAGAGTTCCGAATGACACGAATCCAATGCCTACATTAAGATAGCTCAATTTTCAATATTGTGATTAAGTTTAAGACCGAAGTAGCTACGAGAAAGCTTCCAAGTAGTCCAATCAATCATAAACTGTGTGATGCCATGCATTATGCTTCATTTGTAAACCTTTGCTCAATGAACAACAATGATAAGTTTAGAATGATCATTTGAACTAGCTGATCAACTTGACATGTCATCATTAAGTCGTCTTTAACATTTGATTTAGAGCTCAAAATGACATGAATCCAATGCCCAGGTTTATCTAGCTCAATTTTCAACATTGTGACAACAATTGAGACTGAAAGAGCTACGAAAAAAGCCTACAAGTAGTTCAATGTATCCTAAACTGCGTGATGTCATGCATTATACTTCATTTATAAGCCTTTAGTCAAGGAGCACCAATGGCAAGTTTAGAATGATCATTTTAACAGGGCGATCAACTTGACATGTCTGCACTATATCGTCCGTAACTTTTCATTTAAAGTTCAGAATGACATGAATCCAACGACCACGTCAAGCTAGCTCAATCTTTTATACACTGAAAAAATTTAAGACCGAAATAGTTAAGACAAAGCCACCGAGTAATCCAATCTCTCCCAAACTGCGTGACGACATGCATTATGCTTCCTTTGTAAACCTTTGCTCAATAGCACCAATGATCAGTTTAGAATGATCGTTTTAACTAGATGATTAACTTGACATGTTGCACTAAATCGTCTTTCACATTTTATTTACAGCTCAAAGAGACATGAATCTAATGCTCACGTTAATCTAGCTCAAGTTTCAATATTTTGACAATATTTGAGCCTGAAAGAGCTAAGACAAAGCCGTCAAGTAATCCAATTTATCCCAAAGTACGTGATGCACCAATGATCAGCTTAGAATGATCATTTAAACTAGATGATCAACTTGACATGTCCGGACTAAATCGTCTTTAATAATTGATTTTGAGCTCAAAATCACATGAATCCAATGCCCACGTTAATCTAACTCGATTTTGAGGCTGAAAGAGCTACAAAAAAGCCTCCAAGTAATCCAATGTATCCCAAACTATGTGATGCCTTGCATTATGCTTCATTTATATGCTTTTACACAACAAGCACCAATGATCAGTTTAGAATTATCATTTAACTAGCTGATCAACTTGACATGTCCACACTAATGTCCGAAATTTTTGATTTGGAGTTTAGAGTGACACAAATCCACCGATCACGTTAAACTAGGTCAATTTTCTATATTGTGATTAAATTTAAGACCCATATAGCCATGACAAAGCCACCACGTAATACAATCTATCCCAAACTGCTGGATGCCATGCATTATGCATAATTTGTGGAACTTTTCTCAATGAGCATCAATGATCAGTTTATAGCTGATCAACTTAACAACTCCGCACTAAATCATCTTTAACATTTGATTTAGAGTTTCAAATGACAAGAATCCAATGCCCATGTAAATCTAACTCAATTTTTAATATTGTTACAACATTTGAGACTGAAAGAGCTACAACAAAGCCTCCAAGTAATCCAATCTATCCAAAACTGTGCTATGCCATGCATTATGCTTCACTCGTAAACCTTTTCTCAGTGAGCACCAATGATCATTTTAACTAGCTGATCAACTTGACATGTCCAGACTGAATCGTCTTTAATATTTGATTTAGAGCTCAAAATGACAGGAATTCAACACCCTCGTTAATCTAGCTCAATTTTCAATATTGTGTCAACATTTGAGACTAAAAGGGCTACGACAAAGCCTCCAAATAATCCAATATATCCTAAACTGCGTGATGCCATGGATTATCCTTCATTTATAAGCCTCTACTCAAGGAGCAGCAATGATCAGTTTAGAAATCTCATTTAACTGGCTGATAACCTTGACATGTCTGCACTAAATCGTCCGAAGCGTTTGATTTAGAGTTCAGATTGACACGAATCCAACGCCCACGTGAAGCTAGCTCAATTTTTTAAATTGTTATGAAAGTTAAGACCCAAATAGCTACGACAAAGCCTCCAACTAATCCAATCTATCCAAAACACCTCGATGCCATGCACTATGCTTCATTTGTAAACCTTTTCCAGTGAGCACAATTGATCAGTTTAGAATGATAATTATCACTAGCAGATCAACTTGACATGTCTGGACTAAATCGTCTTTAACATTTGAATTAGAGCTCAAAATGACATGAATCCAATGCCCATGTTAATCTAGCTCAATTTTCAATATTGTGACAACATTTTGAGATTAAAAGAGCTAGGACAAAGCCTCCAAGTAATCCAATGTATCCTAAACTGCGTGATGCCATGCAAAATGCTTCATTTATAAGTCTTTACTCAAGGAGCACCAATGATCAGTTAAGAATTATAATTTCACTGGCTGATAACCTTGACATGTCCGCACTAAATCGTCCGAAACTTTTGATTTAGAGTTCAGAATGACTCGAATCAACCGCTCACGTTAAGCTAGCTCAATTTTCTATATTGAGATTTAATTTAAGACCCAAATAGCTAGGAAAAAACCTCTAAGTAATCCAATTTATCCCAAACTGTTGGATGCCATGCATTATGCTTCATTTGTACACCTTTGCTCAATGAGCACCAATGATCAGTTTAAAATGATCATTTTAACTAGCTGATCAATTTGACAGGTCCGAACTAAATCGTCTTTAACATTTGAATTTGAGCTCAAAATGACATGAATCGAACGCCCACGTTAATCTACCTTAGTTTTCAATATTGTGACAACATTTGAGATTGAAAGAGCTACGACAAAGCCTCCAAGTAATCCAATGTATCCCAAACTGCGTTATGCCATGCATTATGCTTCATTTATAAGCCTTTACTCAAGGAGAACCAATGATCACTTTAGAATGATCATTTTAACTGGCCGATCAACTTGACATGTACGAACTCAATCGTGTGAAACTTTTGATTTAGAGTTCAGAGTGACACGAATCCAATGCCCACGTTAAGCTAGCTCAATATTCTATATTGTGACAAAATTTATGGCCTCAATATCTACAACAAAGCCTCCAAGTAATCCAATCAATCCCAAACTACGTAATGACATGAATTATGCTTCATTTGTAAAACTTTGCTCAATGAGCATCAGGGATCAGTTTAGAATGAGCATTTTATTAGCTGATGAACTTGACATGTCGGCACTAAATCGTCTTTAACATTTTATTTAGAGTTTAAAATGACATGAATACAAAGCCAACGTTAATCTAGCTCAATTGCAATATAAGCTTTTACTCAATGAGCACCAATGATCAGTTTAGATTGCTCATTTTAACTCGCCGGTCAACTTGACATGTACACACTAAATAGTCTATAACTTTTGATTCAAAGCTCCAAATGTCACGAATCTAACACCCACATTAAGCTAGAAAATTATCTATATTGTGACAAAATTTAACACTAAAACTTCTACGAAAAAGCCTCCAAATAACCGAATCTATCACAAATTGCTTGATGTCATACACTATGCTTCATCAATAAGCCTTTACTCAATGAGCACCAATGATCAGTTTAGAATGATCATTTTAACTCGGCGATCAACTTAACATGTCCGCACAAAATCATCCATAACTTTTGATTCAGAGTTTAGAAGGACACGTATCCAACGCCCACATTTAGCTTGCTAAATTTTCTATATTGTGACAAAGTTTAAGACTTAAATAGCTACGACAAATCCTCAAAGTAATCGAATCTATTGCATATAGTGTGATGCCATGCATTATGCTTCATTGATAAGCCTTTATTCAATGAGCACCAATGATAAGTTTAGAATGATCATTTTAATTGTCTGATTAGCTTAACATGTCTGCACTAAATCGTCTGTATCTTTTGATTCAGAGCTCAAACTAACACGAATCCAATGCCCACGTTAAGCTAGCTCAATTTTCTATATTGTGAAGACTGCATGATGCCATGAATTATGCTTCCTTAATAAGCCTTTACTCAATGAGAAGCAATAATAAGTTTAGAATGCTCATTTTGATGCCTGTCAACTTGACATGTCCGCACGAAATCGTCCACATTAAGCTAATTCAATTTTCTATTTTTTGAAAGAATTTAAGACTGAAATAGGTTTGACAAAGCCTCCAAGTAATCGAATCTATCACAAACTGCGTGATGCCATGCATTATGCTTCATTAATAAGTTTTTACTCAATGAGCATTAATGACCAGTTTAGAATGATTATTTTAACTAGCTGATCAACTTGATATGTTCCGACTAAATCATCTTGAATTTTTGAATTAGAGCTCAAAGTGACATGAATCCAACACCCACATTAATCTAGCTCAATATTCACTATTGGGACAACATTTGAAACTGAAAGATCTATGACAAAGCCTCCAAGTATTCCAATGTATCCGAAACTGCGTGATGCCATGCATTATGCTTCATTTGTAAACATTTTCTCAACGAGCACCAACGATCAGCCTAGAGTGATCATTTTAACTAGCTCATAAACTTGACTTGTCCGGACTAAATCATCCTTAATATTAGATTTAGATCTCAAAATGACATGAATCCAACACCCACGTTAATCTAGCTCAATTTTCAATATTGTCACAACATTTGAGACTGAAAGACCTATGACAAAGCGTCCATGTATTCCAATGTATCCCCAACTGCGTGATGCCATGCATTATGCTTCATTTATAAGCCTTTACTCAAGGAGCATCAATGATCAATTTAGAATTCTCATTTAACTGAGTCCGCATTAACTAGCCCGAAACTTTTTATTTAGAGCTCTGAATGACACGAATCCAACGCCCACGTTAAGGTAGCTCAATTTTCTATATTGTGATTAAATTTAAGACCCAAATAGCTACAACAAAGCTTCCGAGTAATCAAATCTATCTCAAACTGCTGGATGCCATTCACTATGCTTCATTTGTAAACCTTTTCTCAGTGAGCACCAATGATCTGTTTAGAATGATCATTTTAACTAGCTGATCAGCTTGACGTGTCCAGACTAAATCATCTTTAATATTTGATTTAGAGCTCAAATTGACATGAATCCAACGCCCACGTTAATCTAACTATATTTTTCTATGTTGTGACAACATTTGAGGCTTAAAGAGATACAAAAAAGCCTCCAGGTAATCCAATGTATCCCAACTGTGTGATGCCATGCATTATGCTTCATTTATAAGCCATTACACATGGAACAATGATCAATTTAGAATTATTATTTAAATGGCCGATCAACTTAACATGTCCGTACTAATGTCCAAAACTTTTGATTTGCAGTGCAAAATGACACGAATCCAATGACCACATTAAACTGGCTCAATTTGTAATATTGTGATTAAATTTATGACCCAAATAGCTACGAGAAAGCCTCCAAGTAATCCAAACTATCCTAAACTGCTGGATACCATGCATTATGGTTCATTTGTAAGCCTTTGCTCAATGAGCATTAATGATCAGTTTAAAATTATCATTTTAACTGACCGATCAACTTGACATGTCCGCACTAAATCGTCTGTAACTTTTGATTCAAAGCTCAGAATGACATGAATCCATCGCGCACATTAAGCTAGCTTAATTTTCCATATTGTGACAACACTTTAGACTGAAAGAGCTACGCAAAGCCTCAAAGTAATCCAATATATCCCAAACTGCGTGATGCTATACATTATGCCTCAGTTGTAAACCTTTGCTCAATGAGCACCAATGATCAGTTTAGAATGATCATTTTAACTTGCCGATCAGCTAAACATGTCCGTACT